>CM060943.1:469970274-470077774 GCA_030765085.1 Allium cepa
TTATTTTCATGCATATATGAAGGGGGGTTTTGTGTAGAGAGGAAGCATTCAAATAGGGGGCGCAAATTGAATAATCAAATACATTTACTAAATTCAAAATCTTAAATATATGTTTGTTATCATCAAAAGGGGGAGATTGTTGAATATGCAAGTATATGATTTTTGTTTGATGATAATAAACGTATATAAATATATATATATATTCATTTAAATGTAATTGTATGTACTATTTTATTTTTTCCACAGATTAATCAAATATTTGCTGAATAAAATAAATAACACAGAATTTAAATTTAAACATATATTTTCTTTAAATAAATATTTATTACAACTTTGAATAGTACAAATTCAAGCTCTCACTATACATATACACTTTCACAATACAAATTTGGTTACATCACAATTTTTATTTACAAATGCATCTCACTACAATTCACTCATTCACTCATTCACTCGTATTTATCTTCAACTTTATTACAGATTGAATCCAGCATTTGAGCAATCTGCACAATAAATACTGACGTAGTAAAATTGAAAAGAAAATATTTTTGTAGTTTAAAATAAAATGTATTTTGAAAATATTATTTGCCTCGATTATTTGGGTTGTTCATCATCATTTAATTTTGAATTCATCATACACGAACTGCTTGTGACATACACAGTATATCACTGGATATGCCATAAGGCAGTGTACACCGATATACACTTGATAAAATTACAGGGACAGGTGAGCACAACATCAAACCCAATAAAAAGCCGGGTTCAACTCAAGTGAAATCACGATACGAGCACAAGGTCAAACCTGAGCTTTAAGATGGATTCAGCATAGGTGCAAGTTCAAGAAAACGGTCAAGACAACTAAAACAAGCTTCGACCAAAAAGTTCAGTGATGTACACATGAAGTAAAGAATCAATGTTAAATTCCAACAAGCTACAAACCAGAAATGCTCAGATCAAATGAATAAAAATCGAAATGTTCAGATCAAATGGAATGAACCACGTGGAAAAGTAATACATATACATATGTACTCAAGTCAAAAAGTTCAATGAACTAGTCTGAACAATCTTCATGGACCCAACAGACTCACATAGACAAGTACATCAACAACATATACAAATGCATGTATATGCATGTGTACATATGGTGATACAGTAAGTTTGTATGGATATGCAAGTAGTGCAAGATCAAATGCCACTAGACAAACAAACCATAGTAGATACATATGCAACCATACCAGTAAACGACAAGTGGAACGGTACTGTAACCAGATGAACCAGACAAGGCATAAGACTCAAATGTACAACCTCAAGTATTTATGCAGTAATTGGATGTAGCAATTATTTTCTCATAAACACATATGTATACATGCATGTCATGAAGCAAACAGAACCGAAACAATGCATATTGAAGCACACGGCAGTGGACAGTGCAATGTAGACTGCCGGACCAAGTCGTAGCAGTAATCAAACAAGCATCGAAGTCACAGTGAAAAATGCAAGGCACAAGTACAAGTTACAGTGATGCAAAAAAATCAAGCAAGGAATTTCAAAAATAACCGAGTCAATTCTCAAAGAAAATTCAAAGTCGAGTATAGTGTAAATCGAAAATGAACGAAGTCAAGGTCGAACATTTTTTTAGTAGAAATTTCAAAATAATCAAGGCAAAGCAAAGCCAGACATGCCAGAAATTCCAAACCAGATTATATTATCGCATAAACAAAGTCAAGCCCGAAGTCAACAAGAACGTAATCGAATAGTTCAAAGTCAGAGCCGTGGCGGCCAAGGAGTCGAACAGACTCAAAGCCATGAGTATCAAATTAACAAGCAAAAAATTATATGAATTGAAGAAGTCAAAAATCATCTCAAGCATTCAATCATAATCAAGTCGCTGATATAAATTAAAAGGCAAATTCAAACGAACGAGGAAATAGAAATTCGAATCCTATATAAACCCATCCATTATAGGCCGCGAAGATCATTCGAGTTCGAGCTAAACGGAGAACAATAATCATTTAACTCGAATCAAGATTGAGTTCAAGCAAGAAAATCAGAAGAAGAAAAAGGCATAAATTACATACCGAAGTCAGGAGTCGAATCAATCACAAATTGGGGCAGCCGTATACAAAGCAGAGAGATCGTTGATTGACAAAGCATGGGACACTAAACCATAATTCAATCGAGAAATCGAAGTCGACAGCCTCAATTTCACAAGCCCTAATTTCATCATAGAGAATCGAACGAGAAAGAAGTGACGGGCCGCCATTTTTCACAAACAATGAGAAAGCAAGCCGAATAATATAAAGGGAAGGATGCCGACCTTGTTTTGGTTTTAATAATATAAAGGCTTTAGTTTAAAATTAGGGTTTTATTGTTTAATTTGTTTTTAAATTTGAATTCTTCTTTTGAACAGTTGTAATTTCTAGTCGTGTGACTAAGGGACAAACTGCGTGGCGCTGTTTGAGAATTCGTAACTTAGTGGATGAGTTGTGACAGGGTTTTGAGTGTAGATTTATGTTAGTTGATAGCAGGTGTCGTGAGTTTATGTGTGTAAGCATCTGACTACTTAATTTCTAGTAGAAACCTTGGGGGTAGCATGTAGGCAAGGTTTTGCCGAAGCTGGGTAAATCCGTGTGTTCTGTTTCCACATTTATTATTCTGCTATTATCTGTGCTACTATTGTTCTGCTATATCTGTGCTGAAATTAATTTATATAAACGTATGCAATAATTTTTATAATTTATATTATCACCCTATTCACCCCCTCTCTAGGGTGAAACCGATCCTATAGGTAGAAGGCTAGCAACCTCCTTGAACACGTCTGGAAAGTCTCTAACAACGGGTACCGAACTCAAACTATCGGGCTATAAGTTAAGAGAATATATGTAGCTCAACATGACCGATCCTCTAGGATCACAAGATACCTCCAAGTTATGTCCACTACAAGTGCCTAACCTCACCACGCTCTTATCACAATCAAGAACAACACCATACGTGGATAGCCAATCCATATCAAGAATCAACCCAAACCCGAAAAAGCCCAATACAAAGGCACTATAATCAAACTCAACCTCTAAAATAATAAATTTAAAAACCCAACATAACATGGACAAATATGCCGATCCTCCTACGTGATTTGATACTACTACCAGGTCGGTCACTAAGCAAGCATCAAGACCAAGACTCTCTACAAGAGTACTAGATATAAAAAAGTGCAAAGCTCCAGAATCAAATAGGGTATGAAGAGGAAAATCGGAGATAGATAACACACCTTCGATGATCACCTTCTTTCCCTTGCCAGAATCGGACGAGTACTAGAGGAAGGAGATGCCTCTAAGGCATAAGCCTGAGAAGGCTGTGAAGGTGTCTGTGAACTGTCCTTGGGCTTCGATGGACAATCCTTTTTCATATGCCCCACTTGATCGCAAAGATAGCACCTCATTCTCAGTTGCCCTTTTGGCCCTCTACAATCGTTAGCAAGATAACTTGGTTTCTCATAAGCATTGCACTTCCAGTCCTTATTTGGAACTTTCCTTTTTCCACCTAACCGTCCTCCTCCTCTCCTCTTTCCTTTCCACTGCTTCTTTCGATTACTCTTCTACGCCACATCTCCTTTCTTCTCAGTATCAGCAAGCAAATCCATCTTTCTAATCCCTCAAAGGTGGCTTCCATTGGAACGTAGCTCACTGCCAAACTCTACAGCGGCTGACTCAAACTCTTAGCGTACTTCAGCGCCTTCTTGTGAGGAGTATCGATTAGGTCTAGTTAAAATTTGCCAAGCTAATTGAATTGATTAACATATTCTTTAACTGTCATATTCTCTTTCTTGAGCTGTATAAATTTCTCTAGTTTCACTCCCTTTTTATCATGCGATATGAATTTCCTCTCAACCTAGTACGAAAATCCGCCCAAGTCAAATTATCAGCCACAGCCTCCATAATCCCCCACCAACAAAGATCCTCTCCCTACAACTGCTATAAAGCAAATTGCCTCAAGGTCAAGTCCTCCAATCCCATAAGTCCAAATATCCACTCACAACTATGGATCCAAGCTCTCACCTTAGTATATAACTCGATGCCAAGAAACGGCTTGCCTCCTAAGTTGACGTGGTCCTTGCATAAAATGGGAAAATAGGGAATGCCTAGCGGATGGGTTGGAGCCCTTTCCGTTGGAGCAGCATCCCTAGCTAGTGGCTTTTCTTGTGTAGTAGCCTGCAAATAACATCTGAACCAAGTAGGCATATTAAGGCAGGGAACTTCAGGGATATCTTGCAGTTCGGACATTTCTATCCGAGGATATTAAAAAGATGGGATTAGATAATACACAAATAGTTCAATAGACAGGGGGAAGAGACATGAGGGACCCATTTCTAAAATTTCTTTTTTTTCCCAAAATATATACTTATACTTTTAAAAGTACTATTTGGAATATCTGTAAAAATTATTCAAAAACCTTTATACTTTAAAATATTTTTAGAGTTACCAAAACCTTTGCTCTGATACCAACTCTGACAGCCCCCCTCTAGGCACCCCGAGAATCGACATGACTAGAAACATGGATGGTCGGATGAAATAAAAATCCATAACATAGGAGAGAGACTAGGGCAAAAACATAAATTTTTTAAAATATAATAGCGGAAGAAAACTTTCACTAATTATGAATTAATAGCAAAATAGCTTCATTAAAAACAACATTATCCGAAATTTATTTTTGAAACCAAAAGTACCAAGTAGTCTCCTCTAAAATATAAAATACAACAAAGTTTACGATATAGGTTCTCATATGTAGAGTAAAGTGCGGAAAAGAGAAACGAAGTACATGAAACAAAAGACACAAAAGCTGAAGATAACAACTGCTCCAATGACCCTCCAAGATGCAAAGAACTACAACCTAGAGCTGCCCTCCTATTACTTGGGGAAAATAGGAAAAATAGGAATGGGCCAGACATAAAGTTTAGTGAATGAGAAATAAGATAAAGCAGAAAGAATAAAACATTTTGATTCCAGGTCTTCCCCGGATATCGCAGAGGGTGAATAATATAATGTAGTGAATCCTTCTTAGACATAGTTCCTAAGAAGCCAAAGTTCATGAAAACTCTAGGGAAGTTAACCATGCAATAATACTAAACATCAATTGGCCCGTCGGACCTGCTGCCCTTACCAATCTACGTCCTATAGCATGAAAGTCGTGCTCTGCACCCATGCAGTGAGACTAAAAGCCTCTTACCTATGACCAGCGCCAACTCAAACAACCTCGTAGGACCCCAAAGTTGCGCTCAGGCTCCGCCAAACTAGACTCCTATCCTCCTGTCTTCTTGATCACCAACGTGGACTTTTCCCTATCCAAAGTGTCGGTCCTTTAAAAGAGCGCACGCAGCTGGGTTGGCTGTGCAAAATCCTCCAACGATTTGCCTAAAGAAGCCTACGTCAGAGCATACTAGCAACCTATGAAAGGTAACAAACATTCTTGCGGACCTACTTGCCTGCTCTTAGTACGTATAGCCAAAACTATATTTTGTTCTTAACTACATGAAACACCTATCCAGACCTTTACAAAATCTGCCTACCAAATCGCTTCCAGATTAATTAGTTTTACCATTACAGTTTACATATTGTTTATTTCATTTATATGCTTTAGGCCATTTTTACATTCGATTTGGTTATTCCGCAATTTCCCTTTTTCTTACATAAATGTTATTTCAGTTTCACATCCGTTTAGTCCGTATGGTTTGTTAACGACTCGAATTGTATTATTTTAAACTGACTTAAATCCAATGGTACTGGTGCCTTCTAACCACTATAAATAAGAGGCTGGCCCCTCACTTTTATTCACAAATTGTTTGGAAATGTAAGTGAAGCTTTGTCAGTTTCTTCTACAAAACAGAAATTTCATGGGATTTTCAGGTAAGGAAATTTAGGTATTCAATATTCAATTTCTAAATCTATTCTTTTCTAATACCTGAAATTCTGAATATAATTCATATAAAATTCTATTATTGTATATTTCAAAAGGAAGAAGTCTAAAAAGAGAATAAGAGCAAGCTTAATCATCCAAAAGAAAAGACTGGGAATCATCTATGAGTGGAAATCATAGTTTTTCTCCTTTTTAGTATTTGTATAGTATAAGCTAAATTTGATTTATGTCATGGGAAGTTTTTTTCATGAAAACACTAAACCAAAACTACAAAAGTACCCCCAAAGAAAAACGTCGATTCTTATGTTATTGGAATCTCAACCATTTTATATAAAAATAGTAGAATTTGTTTAGCTACTGCAATTTGAATATTTTACGTTTTATTCCAATTCTCACTTTTCTCTTTTAATGTGATTAAGGGTTCTAAAAAAAGAAAATAAGTTAGGAAATGGTGTGTAAGTATGGATTTCCCTACTAGTGGTTTGCAAACCTATTTCTGCAATTTAAATATAAATTCCTTTTCATTGTATATGTAAAGGTTGAATAGAGTGTAAAAAAGTTTGAATTGTAAATTGTATTGGTGTTGATTCCACTAATTTAAAATAAAATAAGTTGGTGGTGGATTCTATTTTCTTAAACAAGTCTATTGTTGAGCTACAGGTATTAGCCAATTTGTATGTTATAGCATGGAGTTAGAATTGTATAAATTGGAAGTTTCGACATTCAAACAATTAGTATAGGACACAAATTCTTTGCATGCTTAGAAGTATTTAGTTACACACACACACACACACACATATATAAGCATATAAATAATGAATAATTAATAACTCATTAATCATGTAGACAAATAGGCTAGTAATTAGCATCAAACCCCTTTGGGAAGAAGTTGAGAAAAATTTGGAAAGTAATTTATAATTAAAGGTGGAATAAGGTGGTTTCCTTATAAGGCCTTAGCGCAAAATGTGGTGACGTATATATGATAATATGTTTGGAGAGTGGAAATTATAACTAAGTTATAGAGATGCGAAGTCAGTCAAAAACACATAGAAGTCCGCCCAACTAATCTGGCTACCAACAGTGTGACTTTGGGGCATATATGGGACAACAACTATAAGAAGTACCCTCGGAGGATGCGAGGTTAGTCCTTATTCTGTAGAGTAAGTCTGTCTAGTTAATCTAGCTATAGTGCCTACGAATAGATGGACTAATGTGGCACATCATAGTTTAGTTTAAATTTCATAATTCATAGGACCTGATTCGGGATCGGGGGTATTAAGTGGTTATTGTAGGGTCCGCCTCCTCCCTACTTAGGAAGTACTAATTGATTGGGGTTATCGTTTAGGCATGGTAGTGGAAAATCTCGAGAAGGGTCTGCTGTGGTCCGAGGTATTAAGTGGTTGTTATAGGATCCCCCTCTCCTATAAAGAAGTATTAAGTAGCCTAATGATATTCTATGCGATGCTAGCTAGAGTGTACCTGAGCGGGGTTTGCCTTGGGTTAGGTATTAAATGATGGAGACCTGCCTAAGATATAGATATTTGATAGGCAAATTCCATTAAAAATGGTATTATGTAGCTTGGGTACTTTCTCTCACACTGTTAAAACATGATTGGTGATAGATGCATGGGACTGGGAAGGGCCTTTGGCATATAGTTAAAAGTGGGTTATAGAGTTGGAATAGAAGAGTGTAAGTTATATAATTGGACTGGGAGAGCCTTTGGACTTATAGTTAGAGGTATTTAATGTAGATTATAACTAGGATACATAAAACATATCCTTATCTATATTATACTGTCCAAATACTATTATAGAAAAACTTGATATTTTTATTCATTAGACATTGTTGTTCCGACTCTCTTCTAATTATAACACAAGAGTAGACGATGCAGATTGACGTGATGAAGATGGAGGCAAAGTCTTGTGGCCGTTATTTATCTACTTAAATTATATATATTTTGAAGTACCCATTCTAGACATAATGTTTTTGTATTTTGAGATATTGTACTTCAGATATTAAGATGTTATATTTTGTTAAGAGATTTGAATTTCTATAAAATAGGTATCGTTTTTGGTATTATATTTTATCCTTTCCGTTATGCGATCTTGATATTGTAAATAGATTTCTCTGTGTATTGTTCACAATATTCATTTTACCAATCAACAGATTGCTTTGAAATGGGTCATGACGAACCGAGAATTTTCAACCCTTGAAAATCGACACTAATACATCCTCGGTATTTACATGTGGCAAATTCAAGTGCCGAAAACCGAGTTGTTAGAGGTAAAAGAAAATAAAGATAGAAGATGTAACATCTCCCTACTTGGAGGCCCAAAACTAATGGTTACAGATGTTGAAGTTATCCATAGTTACTATTCTTCGACGACCAAATACGGCAGTGCTAGATACATTGATACACAGATCACAAAAATACGAAAAACAACTCAAAAACATATTTCCACATTCAAATCAAAACATTTCATGTTCATTACATAATCCCCAAAGTACTTTAACCATGTTCTATAAAATATAATTATTACAGTTACACCAAGAGCGACATATGAAGATGCCCCCTTGGTTGATCAAAGCATATAGCAAGGCTAATAAATTTGCCTTTACAAACAAAACACACAGCGGAAAGAAAAAAACTCTAAATAACTATCTCCCTCCTGCACGCCTCCCGATGCTTTATTCGTCTAAGAAGAAAACTTGTAAACCTTAAACCTCAAACTACTCAAAACCAATTGAGCACCCAATAGCTTAAGGGGAAAAAACATCGAGTCAGACATAAAGCCTAGTATGAATAATAATTTAACATCTCAATCCTTTTAGATATCTAGTGAGAACATGCCGCTTAGTGGAACGGGTTTTCCCCTTACTGGTATCCTAAAACCTTATAAACCATATATTGCGCTCCATCATCCATAAGGGTTAAAACATACATTTTCAAATTACGATGATATGCATACTTGAAAACAAATAGGATTTCCCATTCCCCATTTAATATGACACCCCATCCTATACATAGTTTTCATGGGATCATTAAGAACCTATAGGCTCTTGCCAGTTAACTTAATTAATTTATGGGTTCCGCTGAACCAATTAGTCACTTTATTGACTAATCACCTTATCCTAGTTTTCATAGGTTGACTAGGAACCTATGGATTTATCCAGTAACTAACTTCACATCCTAGATTTCATGAATTGACTAGGAACTTACTGATACTTCCATTAGCCACTTTCTTATCCTAGTTTTCATGGGTTTACTAGGTACCTATTAATTGATATCAATTCTTAATCCGGATATAGTTTTCATAGGTTTACTACAAACCAATTAGCCTCCGCCAATTGTCCTTAATATATAGTTTTCATGGGTTAACTACGAACCCATTGATTTCCTCCAATAACTACTTAATCATTGTTTTCATGGGTTGACTATGAACCTTTTGATTTGCACCAATAATTACTTTATCATAGTTTTCATGTTACCATGAACCTTTTGGTTACCTCTAATTACTACATAGTTTTGGCATCCTATATTTTTGGTCACTCTGACTCCTTGGATGCAATTCTAATCATTTAGGAGTTTAAGAAATTTATATCCACTATTGAGTTAAACTAGCTGGTTCATCTACCCCTTTTTCCCTAAAATACAGTTATGGGTTATCAAGTGAATATATTCGTATTTGAAGAAGCAAAACAATAATTTAACAATACCAGTCCTGTGGGTTTAAGGCCTTGAAATATTTTCATAAAACATAGTTAGCACCTTTAACTTATATTTTTATCAAGGCAATACTTCTCCAAAATTTCATATTTAAAGCCATTGCAAACTCCTTTATATAAGCTGTGGGTTTTTCCTTTAAAAATGATAGTATTAGTTTTCAAACCTTTCGACAACGTCAGAAGGTTACACTTTCAACCTCTTTGAAAGGTCTAGTCATCTGCTTCTAAACACAGTAGGATCCAACACTTTTAATGCCTTAAAACTCTTCTTTGAAACTTTCGACTTTGTTAAAGCATCATTAAATAAGAATAGAACCTTTTGAAACCAATGTAGGTCAAACCTTTCGAAACCTTTGAACATTAGACCTTTCGAAACCAATGCCACCAAATCTTTCAAAATCATTGGAAATAAAACCATTCGAAGCCATTGAAAACCAAACTTTTGGAAACAACGGATTTATACTTAAAATATTACTTTGGGTCATATGTGACAGTATTGCCTTCAAAACCACTCTTTGTTTTATAAAATATTGGGGAAGATGATTGAAGCTTTCAACAGTGTCGAAAGCTTCTATTTTTGACCCCTTTAGAAGGTTTGGGAAGTGGCTTGCTTTACAAAAACCATTATACCTATCAACTAAGTCAAAAGCTCATGCTTTTGACACCTTCAAAGGTTTTGAACAAAAATAAAGGCGGCGGCTCTTTTCAAAATCTTCTTTGAAACAACCTTTCGAAAGCATAGCTTTCGACCTGGTCGAAACTCATTTAAAACCAACCTTTCGAAATCAAATCTTTCGACCTTGTCGAACGGTCTCTTAAATCCTTTCAAAACTAAACCTTTCGACCTTGTCAAAAGGTCTTATAAAAAAAAGCTTTTTATAACCAAACCTTTTGACACAGGCAAGTGATTTCTCTTTTCAAATCAAAAATAAACTAAGGAACCATATCCTTTGGAAGCTACCCTTCGAAAGCAACCCTTTGACACCATACCTTTCGACTTGGTCCAATTCACTACATACCACTTGAATGATATCATGTGCATTGCTTTCAACCTTGTTGGCCAATGAAGTCGAAAGGTCATGGTCAATGAAGTCGAAAGATCTTAGTCGAGAGGTCTGAGTCGAAAGGTCTTGCCTACTTGTAAACATTTGGCTTGCTTTAACAACTTTTTAAATAATTTGGATAATGATTGCCGCATTTTCTTAGATCTAAATCAAATCAACATTTAACAAATAAACCCTTCCTCTTATAAAAACAATTAAATCATTTAGGTCCTCCTTTTGAAATAATTTAATTTCCTTACTAAATCACTTGGTATAAATCCTCAAAAATTCAAGAAATTCACTTTATTCATTTTGTCTAACATATTAAAATTTTTAGTCCCAAATTCTTGATATATTTTTCCAAAATAATTTATAAATCCAAATGGCCATATTTCCCTTTGAAAATTCGTAATAAATTCTTAATGGATTGGAACATTATAAAAAGTAAAACCCAACTCCAAAATCATATTTCTATAATATATAATTTTCCCGTGGCATTTAAAAATCATTTCATCTTGTTTTTCCTCTAAAACCGTTTATTTCTACTTATTAAACAACCTTTTTTAAACACATATAAATCATAATCAAGCATATCAACATTCAATATATCATAAACAGATTTATGCTAAAATCCGAAACCATATGATGATAAAGTTATAATAGAGATGTTGAAATTTTTATTCACCTTAGGTCGGATATGAAATTGAAGTTTTATTGAGATTGATTTCTCTTGCTTGAATCCTAAGCTATAAGTTGATTTTTATCTTTTCTTCTTTCTTCCTAATGTCCGGCCTTTGCTTCTCATGATTATGAATTTTTGTTTTGGTAAAATGAACGCGTATGACCTAATGAGAATGGTATAAGGGTGGGAAATATGGGCAGATATTTACCCTAATGCCCTTATACTCAATTACTTAACCATTTTCATAAGTTCATTAAATTTTAAATAAGCATGGCCACATAGTTTATTAATCAACCTCAATCTCCTTATCTACATTATTTTATTTAACTTATTATAATTAAATCTCTTGAATAATGTCAATAAAATTATTGGTGTCATAGGCTCCCTTCCTTAAAGAATTTTGTCCTCAAAATTCAGTAAGGACTGACTAGCAAACATAGCAATCATCTAGAAAATCTCCTAATAACCATACTAGCCTATCAGTTTAATAACCAAAATAATATAGACACGCCATCAAATCAGATCATGATAAGCCTCTCGAATCCCATCCTCTATCTCCCAAGTACAGTCTTTCTCATTGTCGCACCACTGAACATTCACTAACTTGATTGTCTTGGTCCTCGGTTTCTTCTCATCTCTTACTACGACCCAAACTGGTTGTCTAACAAAAGTCAAATCTGGCTCTGCTACCAAATCCTCCAACTTTGTCTGAGGAATAGTTTCCTTTGGATCATGCACATATTTATGAAGATGGGACACATGGAATAGATTATGGACACCTGCCAAACCGCTTGGAAAATGTACTCTATATGCAAGCGGTCCAATCCTTTCTATAATCTGAAACGGACCAACATATCTCGGGGCCAACTTTCTCGACTTTCCAAATCGCACCATACCCTTCATCGGTGATACTTTAACGAAAACCTTATCTCCTATTGAGAACTCTTGGTCTTTACACCTCTTATATGCGTAACTCTTCTGCCTAGATTGAGCATCCTTCATCCGTCCTCAGATTAACTCAATCTTTTTTGATGCCTCTCTGACCAAATATGGACCTAAGAACTTTCTGTCTCCTGTCTCCAACCAACATGCCGGCGATTTGCATGGCCTTCCATACAAAGCTTCAAAAGGCGTCATTCATATGCTAGTCCAATAACTATTAATATAGGAAAACTCAATCAGATGTAGGTGATCTTCCTAAGATCCACCAAAGTCCAATACACAAGCTCTCAATAAATCTTCGAGTACCTTATTGACTCTCTCCGTCTGCCCATCCGTCTGTGGGTGATATGCTGTACTCATCTTGAGCTTGGTAGCTAATACCTCTTGTAAACTCCTCCAAAATTCGCTAACGAGTAACGCATCTCTATCACTGACTATGCTACTAGGAATCCTATGAAGTCTAACTATGTCTTTCATGAACATCTTAGCCAAAATAGGTGCCATTCTTGTTGAAATTATCGGAACGAAATGGACACTCTTGGTCAGTCTGTCCATAATAACTCATAAGCTTTCATTTCCTCTGCTTGAATGTAGCAACCCGTCTATAAAATCCATCGACATCGAATCCCATTTCCAAACTGGAATATCTAAAGGCTGAAGTAACCCACTTGGCTTTTGATGTTCGGCCTTCATTAGTTAACAATTAACACACTGCCTGACCCACAAGCCAATATCCCTCTTTATGCCTTCCCAATAAAAGCTCCTCTTCATATATTGATACATCTTGGTTCCTCTAGGATGAATCGTAAACTTCGATCGATGACATTCCTCTAGATTTCTATCCTTAAGTTCTCTACATCTGGAACAAATAACCATCCCGTCTTTCTCAGCGATCGTCTTTGGTCAAGACTAAAAATCCTTTAGGTCATCAATTTCTGTTCTGACCTTAAGCCTTCTAATCCTCTCTGCTAAATCTAGATCTTCTCTTTGCTTAGAAGCTATTCTCTATATCAATACTGGTTGAACCTCTAAACAAGATAACAAGGCAGTGTCCTGACTAGAACTACCAGTAGATCTCAAATGCACACCACAACTGGCTAAAGCTTCTAGATCCCTACATTCTGCTAACGTTGCTAAAGCTGCATTTTGATGTTTTCTACTGAGAGCATCTACTACCTTATTTCCGTTCGCTGAAGTATACTCTATACCGAATTCATATGGAACCAAAAACTCCAGCCATCTCAGTTGCTTCATAGTCAACTCCTTCTGAGAGAATAAATACTTTATGACTCATTATCGATATATAACTCAAATCGCTCTCCCAAAAGATAATGCCTCTAAATATTCAAGGAAAAGATCACCGCAACCAACTCTAAGTCATGAGTAGAATATCTAACTTTATGCGGTCTAAGCTGCCTAGATGCATAAGTAATAACTTTGCCCTTCTACATCAATACTGCTCCCAATTTAGTACCACATGCATCAGTGTATACTAATAACCCTTGGTTACCTTTCGGGACCCCTAACACTGGAGCATTGGTCAACAAATGCATTAACTTAAGGAATGCTTCCTCACATTTGTCGGTCCAAGTAAACTTCACCTATTTCCTAGTCAACTTAGTCAAAGGCACTGCTATCCGCGAGAAATCCTCGATAAGTCTCCGGTAATAGCCAACAAGTCTAAGAAAACCCCTGATCTCAGTTACTATCTCTGGTCTCTTCCAATTATTAATTGTCTCGATCTTAACTGGATCAACTAACAATCCTTCCTCTGAAACCACATGACCAAGAAACTTAACTTCTCTCTTCGAAAAACGACATTTGGAAAATTCCGCCTTTAGCTGATTTTGCCCCAGCATTTCCAACACTAACCTAAGATGAATCTCATATTATCTTTCATCTTTAGAGTACACCAAAATGTCATCTATGAATACTAACACAAATCTATCCAAGTGCTGTTGAAAAACTGTGTTCATCAAATCGACGAAGAAAGAAGGTGCATTTGTCAATCCAAATGGTATCACCAACCACTCATATAAACCTTATCTATTTCAGAATGCCATCAAGGGAATAATATCCTCCGCTACTCTCAACCGTTGGAACCCCGTCGCCAAATCTAATTGGGAAAATACACTAGTTCCACTCAGTTGATCAAACAGGTCATCTATCCTTGGCTGAGGGTACCTATTCTTGATCGTCCTTTCGTTTAACTTACAATAGTCATTGCACATCCTTAACGACCCATCTGGTTTCTTCCAAAACACTATAGCTACTCCCCAAGGCAAACTACTTGGTCTGATAAAATTCCTTCCCTTAAGATCCACTAGCAGCACCTTCAGTTCCTTCATCTCTATCGGTGTTATTCTACTAGGTGGTCTACTAACAAGATCAGCTTCTAGTACAAGATCTATTTGAAACTCAACAGCTCGTTTCGGGGGTAATCTAGCAACCGGGTCAAAAACATCTACAAGCTCTCTAGCCACATGAGTCGGACTAAGCTCTTCTCCAACCTCCATGGCACTCAACAAAGCATCAACACTTCTACTGGAATTCTCCATTGGGAAAATATTCGGTTATGACTATCTGGGTGTCGCAATGATATTTCTCGATCTTATAAAATATCCTAGCCTCATATTTACCCAACTAATCCATACCCAAAGTGGTCCCAATATCTACGAAATTAAAGACGTACAAACTGCATGCAAACTTATGACTTAACAAATCAAGTTCTAACCGGTCACATCTCATCCCAAGAGGGAATCACAACCCTTAAGGAAGTAACAAGGTATGTGGGTTCTATACAAAATCTGTCAACCAAATACTGAGATATAAATGAATGCGAGGCATCGATATCAAAAAGCACCCTAACCGGTATACTCTGAATCCAAAGCGTACCTTCCATCATAGTCATCCCTTTCTGTGCTGCAATAGGTCTAGAAGAAGATGATGGTCCAATAACAAACACCTACCCTTTGTCTTCCTTGACTGGCTTTGGACATTGGTTCTTATAATGCCCAACTTGATCATAGTTGAACCATTTCACATTCTTATTCTTTGTAGGCTTCTTTCCTTTGCAGGTTCTGCACTCGTGGGGGTAGAGCACCCTAACCGATTCACCAACCCCGCATCTACAGGTGCATTTCCAGCACCAACGTTGGCCTCAACATTTTGGTTAGCATTAGCTTGTCGACCTTGGTTCCTCTGAGTATTAGGTCGAACATTTCCATTAGTAATGGTGCTTCCTCCACTTAGATTTCCTCTTTCATTTCTTGCCTATGTATCCTCTTTCTTGTATATCTACATACGAGCCTTAGAAAGATATAGAAGAATGATCTAAGAGAGATGGAAATATGTACTTAGAGAGATACCTATATATATCAACTACAAGTACATTACCATAGCATTAACCCAAACCTCGATCTTATTTTCAAATTCATTGGATCATGTTTCAAAAAGTAATTCAAGTTTATTCTTTCTTTTGATGTTTCACAAACCTATACTATGATACCAACTTGTAACATCACCCTACTTGAAGGTCCAAAACTAAAGGCTATGGATGTTATAGTCATCTATAGTTATTAATCTTCGACGACCAAATATAGCGGTGCAAGATACATTGATACACAGATCACAAAGATGGGGAAAAATTTTAACAACTCAAAATCCTATTTTCACATTCAAGTCAAAACATTTCATGTTCATTACATAATCCTCAAAGTACGTTAACCACGTTCAGCAAAATATAATTATTACAATTACGCCAAGAGCGACATATGAAGAGGCCCCCTTGGTTGATCAGAGTATATAATATGGCTAGTAAATTTGCCTTTACAAACAAAACACACAACGGAAATAAAAAAATCTAAATAACTATCTGCCTCCTGCACGCCTTCGGATGCTTTATTCATCGAAGTAGAAAACATGCAAACCTTAAACCTCAACTCAAAATCAGTCGTGCTCCCGAGAGTTTAAGGGACAAACAAAAACTTCGAGTCAGACATAAAGCCTGGTATGAATAATAATCTAACATCTCAATCCTTTTAGATATCTAGTGAGACCATGCCGACCCTTCACTAGCATCCTAAAACCTTTATAGACCATACATTGTGATCCTGCATCCATAATGGTTAAAACATACATTTTCAAAATATTATGATGATATTCATACTGGAAAACAATTAGTATTTCCCATCCCCCATTTAATATGACACCCTATCCTATACAAAGTTTTCATGGGATCACTAAGAACCTATAGGCTACTACCAGTTAACTTAATTAATTTATGGGTTCCCCTAAACCAATTAGTCACTTTAATAAATAATCACCTTATCCTAGTTTTCATGGGATAACTAGGAATATATAGATTTAACCACTAACTCACTTCACATCCTAGTTTTCATGGGTTGATTAGGAACCTACTGATACTTCCATTAACCACTTTCTTATCCCAATTTTCATGGGTTTACCAGGAACCTATTGACTGATGTCAATTCTTAATCTGGATATAGTTTTCATGGGTTCACTACAAACCAATTAGCCCCTGCCAACTGTCCTTAATACATAGTTTTCATGGGTTAACAATGAATTTATTAGTTTCCTCCAATAAATACTTAATCATAGTTTTCATGGGTTTATTATGAACCTTTTGGTTTATACCACTAACTACTTTATCATAGTTCTCATGGATTTACTATGAACCTTTTGGTTACCTCCAATGTTAATGGTAAAAATGGCTTTAACGCTAACACCCGGTGTAAGTCGTGATGAAGTGAAAGCACCACCCATTTGCGTGAGAATCAGAGTAAAAAGAAAATAGCAGAAAAGTAAAAGAGACAGAGAATTTTATAGTGGTTCGGCTTCTAATAAGCCTACATCTACTTTACATCTTCCATTATGTTGTTCGAGCACACTTTACAAGATTACAACACTTCTACAACATGATCTCTTGATTACAACACTTTTACAACACGATCTTACAACTACAACACGATCAGAGAAAGAAGTTTGAACTTTGATGAAGGATCGTTCTTTTGATTCATGTTGAATGAAGTAGATCTCTTGATGAAGATTCTTCGGTGTTTGAAGTGCTTGGAGAGTCCAGAAATCAGCAGAGTATAGGCGCCTTGAAATCCGAAAAGACCCCCTTCTAAGTGGAGTAGATGGAGTATTTATAGGTGAAATCGGAGTTAAGTCGGCAGGGACGACCTAAGGAGTTAGGTCGGCAGGGGCGACCTAAGGAGTTAGGTCGGCAGGGGCGACCTAAGGAGTTAGGTCGGCAGGGGCGACCTAAGGAGTTAGGTCGGTAGGGCGACTTAAGGAGTTAGGTCGGCATGGGCGACTTAAGGAGTTAGGTCTGCAGGGCCGACTTAAGGAGTTACTGGGCATAAGTCGTGAACGACTTAGGGTAAGTCGTAGATCGTTCCACATAGCTAAGCCGTTAGGTCGTGGCATCTTTAGGTCGGACCTTCTGGTGAGTTGCTAACTCGTTTAGTCTTAGGTCGTTAAGCCGCTTCTCCTGTTAGCTCGTTAACTCGGTTGAGCTGCTTTACGCCTTAAGTCGCTTATAGGTTATCCCGTTAGGTCGCTGACCTTTGGTCCAGCTTAGGTCGCTCCACGTGTTAAGCCGCTAGGTCGCTTAACTTGTTCACGTCTTAGGTCGCAAGGTCTTCTTAGGTTGTAGGCGCTGGCCTCGAGTAGAAGATAGGTCGCTTCATTCTTTAAGTCGTATACTGTTTTAGACGGGGCGCTGCCCCGCACCCCGCCAGGGGCGCTGCCCCCGGACCCCTATGACCTGACCGGTCAGGTCGAACAACGTAGCGGTGGCGTTGCCCCCGCACCCCCACCTTGGGGGGTTGGCACCCCCCCTAGACCCCCCCCTCCGTAGGGGATCTTAGATGAAAAATCATTCAACATAACTTGCTTTGTTGAGGTTTTGAGTTGACCAATCTTTGAGACGAGCTATCTTGCTTTTCTCGGTCGATCTTTTGATATCATGGCCTTGCTGAAAAAGGCGGGATAACATCCAATAACTACGTTGTTTAAGAATCGTATATTTTTGGTCACCCTGACTCCTTAGATGCAATTCTACTCATTCAAGAGTTTAAGCAATTTATATTCACTATCGAGTTAACCTAGTTAGTTCTTCTACCTTTTATTTCCCCTGAAATACAGTTATGGGTTATCATGTGAATATATTCATATTTGAAGAAGCAAACCAACAATTTAACTATACCGCTCTTGTGGGTTTAAGGTCGTTGAAATATATTTCATAAAACATAGTTAACACCTTTAACTTATATTTTCATAAAGGAAATACTTCTCCAAAATTTCATACTTAAAGCCATTAGAAATCCTTTACACAAGCCGTGGATTTTTCCTTTAAAAATTAGAGTATGGTTTTCAAACCTTTCGACAATGTCAGAATGTTAAACTTTCAACCTCTTCGAAAGGTTTAGTCATCTGCTATTAAACATAATAGGCTCCAGCCCTTTTAATACTTTAAAACTCTTCTTTGTACCTTTCAACCTTGTTAAAATATCATTAAATAAGAGTAAAACCTTTCGAAACCATTGTAGGACAAACCTTTCAAAACCGTTGCAATCAAACCTTTCGAAATCGTTGGAACTAAAACCTTTCGAAGCCATTGAAACTCAAGCTTTCAAAAATAACGGATTTATACTTAAAATATTACTTTGGGTCATAGGTTAAAGTATCTCTTTTAAAACCACTCTTTCTTTTATAAAATATTAGGAAAGATGGTTGATGCTTTTGATAGGATCGAAAGCTTCTACTTTCGATCCCTTTGGAAGGTTTGGGAAGCGGCTTGCTTTACAAAAACCATTAACCGTTTTGACTAAGTCGAAATCTCGTGCTTTCGACCCTTTTCGAAGGGTTTGAACAAAAATAAAGGCAGTAGCTCTTTTCATAATCCTCTTTGAAACAACCTTTCGAAAACATAGCTTTCGATGTGGTCGAAAACCCTTTTAGCACCAACATTTCATAATCAAACCTTACGACCTTATCGAAAGGTCTCTTAAAGCCTTTCAAAACAAAACCTTTTGAACTTTTTGAAAGATCTTATAAAAATAACCTTTTGTAACCAAACCTTTCGACCTTGTCGAAAGGTCTGTAGAAAAAAGGCAAGTGACTTCTCTATTCAAATCAAAAATAAACTAACGAACCATCACCTTGGAAGTTACCTTTCGAAAACAACCCTTCGACATTATACCTTTCGACTTGGTCAAATTCACCACATACCACTTGAATGATATCATGTGCATTGCTCTAAACCTTTTTGGTCAATAAAGTCGAAAGGTCATGGTCGAGAGGTTCGATTCAGAAGGTTTTCCAAAGACGGCGGAACCATCTTTTCTGGGTAAAAGATAATATCTCTAAAATAAGAAAACTTTTGTAACTAAATTACCTACTTTTAAACATTTGATTGGCTTTCACAACCTTTTTTTAAATAACTTGGATAATATTTGCCGCATTTTCTCAGATCTAAATCAAATCAACATTTAACAAATAAGCCCTTCCTTTTATAAAAACAATTAAATCATATAGGTCCTCCTTTCGAAATAATTTAATTTCCTTACTAAATCACTTAGTATAAATTGCCAAAAATTCCAGAAATTCACTTTAATCATGTTATCTAACATATTAAAACTTTAGGCCCAATTCTTAATGTATTTTTCCTGAATAATTATAAACCCAAATGGCCATATTTTCCTTAGAAAATTCATAACAAATTCTCCATGACTTGGTAAATTATAAAAATTGAACAAAACTCCAAAATCATGTTTTCTGTAATTTATAATTTTTCCATGGCACTTAAAAATCGTTTCATCTCGGGTGTGCCCTAAAACCATGTATTTCTCCTTATTAAACAGTGTAACAGCCTAGTTTTCCTAGCAATTTATTTCTTTTAATTATTAAATTTTGAAATTTATTTTTAATATATATATATATTTGATGTAAATCTTTTTCCAAAGGTCTAAAAATAAAATTTAAAAGTTTTGAAGTTTTTAACTTTGTTAAAAGACGACTCAATTCGCAATGTTAATAAAATGAATTTTGTATATGTATAATATATGTAAACCAATAAAATTTTGGTAAGTAATAACTTTGTAAAAAAAAAATTTAGTGTATTAATGAACTGTTGGATTTCGCGTTTAAAGGGCGCGTAAAATTTATGGTATAAGTAACGTAATAAACGTATAAACTAAAAACGTTATTTTATATAAATTTTTAGGCGTTTTGCATTGCGTCGGTTTGGCGTATTTTAAAAATCATATTTATATCTATATGGATTAAGATATCAGTCAGTAGTTTTATAGTAAACGTTACCTTTTCCATAGCTTTCAATTGGATTTTAATTTTTGTATATGACGTTTTCATTCCAAATCTTTGCCAATTCTTGCCGGTTCATTTAATTCAATCAAAATAAAGATCAAAATTTCATATAGCCGATCACGCAACTATTAAATGGTATAAAATGTTGAAATCAAATTTTCATAAATTGGCAGCATAAATCACGCATATAAAATAACGTTCAAACTAAAGAAATTGGAAAGTAATCAACGCATGCATTTGATCAAGGTTTTCGTATAACTGGGAATAGTGAATCACGCTCCTCTATTTCATAAAGCACGAATCCATATCTCTTGCTTCTTGTTTCCCACTGCAATTTGTTTTGCAAATTTTCGTACAACTGATCAAGCAAATTATGTAAACATTTATTTCATTTGCCTTTTCAGTACAGAGCCAATTTATATTCGCTGACCGTTTTACCTAAAATCACGCAAGCTAATCCATGAATTCAAGAGAAAAAAAAGAAACAACGTTCAAGCACAACAAACTGGAAAGTAAATCACGCATATTTTTTTCTAGAGATCTCTTGCCAATTTTCACCTATTTGTTTCCCTGCATGCCATGCCTATGTTCCATTTTGGACCGAGTATACTTCACTTCCTTGCATACAAAGCAACTCCTCTTTATAAATACTAGCCTCGTTCACATAAACTTTATACCTCCTCTGATTCTTCTCAAGAACTTTTGCAAGCTACAGGTAATGGGTATTCTCTTTTGTTTCCTTTCATTTTTTTCCTTTTTCTTTCTTCTTTGCTTCAGATTCATTTATTTTACTCGACTGCTCTATCTCCTCCACGACCGCACCACCTGTCCTTGCCACATTTTTCTCCTTTTTCCCGCTGACTTGGTTTCGTCCCTGTAGTGGGTGAAATCATCTAAGCCTACAATACTTTGATACATATGGTTGCGTGAGTTTTTCATTTTGCATGGGATGTTGAACGTGTTGTAGAACATGTTTATAATAGGGCAAAGGAATAAAAAAATAGTATATAAAACAGAGGAAGGAGAGGAAAGGAAGAGGGAGAGGAGAGATATTGAGTGTACCTGTACATGCATCACGGCCATAAAAATGTTTAAAACATGCATTTATGTTTTGAAATTTTCGACCGTGCATATATATTGTAAAAGCATGCATTCAGTTTTTTTCAAAATGTTTTATAAGTTTGCAAATCTAGTTCATGTGTTGAAAGGGAAATTGATATATATGTTAGGGAAAGAAAAATATAGGAACCGCATACATAAATGCAAACCACACCACTGTTGATTTCGCGGCCACCTATATGCATGAATTTTATTATATAGCCTATGTCCAAATTTTCTCTGCACTGCCTAAATGTTCCACCAGCATAATAGTGGGCAATGAGTTCAAATTACTGAGATCATGCATGTAAAGTTTGTAGATAGGCAGGGACATTTTTTTTTTAAAAAAAAAAATCTTGGATCACGCATGCAAATCTAGTAGGTAGGAAGCACGTGCACTTTTTGTGCGAACATATAGTTTTGAATCCATTTAGGTATATCACCAGGAACGTTAGTCGAGTGGGGGTTGGAGTAGTCGAGCCTACGGGTTGAATTGTTTCCGTTCGTCCCGTTTTGTTCGAAACTTTCGTGTTGAAATTTTCTTAATTTCGTTTTGATTGTTATTAATTCGTTTCTCTTTCAAAAATATATATATATCTGTTAGCAGACTCCGCATCAATTTGATCGTTACCCACTGTGCATTTCTTTTCCGGAAGATTTCCATTTTAATCAAATTTTTCTGCAGCATTCAGGTGAGTATTTCTCACCAGACAAACATACCTATATCTCTGTGAATTATCGCAAGTGTATTTGCAGAAAAAAAAAGATTTTTTTTTTAATTTTTATCTGCCTGTGATATAACGTATGATGTTAAACCCCATTATTAATTGACACATCATCAGTTGTTATTTATTGTAATATTATTGCAGTTATACTATTTAATGCTTATTTACTGTTAATCACGCTGCAAGTTCCCTGAAAATTTGAGATCGTTATAAGCTGAAATGATAGGCTTGAACGATCATTTTTTTTATTCATTTATTTAATTATTTATCTTTTTAACTTGGGATTGCGGGTTTGAAATGATAGAACCCGGGTTTTAAATAAATTGCGGATTGAAATGATATATATCCGTATCACTTGACCTAGGCTAGAAAACTATATACAGACCCGTGGTTTATATAATATTTTAATGAAATGTTTTAAAAATATTTTAAAGTTTATGATATTCTGGCTTAAAATGTATTTAAAGGATTTTATGAAATTTATAATGATTTTGAATGAGTCAAAATGTTAAATAAATGGAAGTTAAGTAAATTTTTGGAATATAACTTATTCTGAAATTTTGTTAAAAGGGAGATTTTAGTTAAGTAAAATAATTGATAATAAGTTATATTTGGGAATTTAAAATTTAATTGTTAAGTTAATAATTTATTACAACACTTAAATGATGTCTTTTATAAACGAACTATTTTAACCTATAAACTTAAGGTAGCATTTCATAAGTGCTACGGAAACTGAATTTTGGATTTTTAAAATAAATTTATGGAAATAATCTTTGGGGAAAAGGCTTAAATTTTGGAATTTAATATGTAATTAATAAAAAAATATAAGAAGTTGACTTTGTATGGCTTTAATGGAAGAATTTAACTTTAGTAGAAAGGCAAATTAATTCCTAAGTAAATTGAATAGATTTAAATGGTAATTTATAAAATGACCAATGTTTAAAAACAATATTTGATATTGAAGGTATTTGGAATTTATTTTGATTTCAAAGTATATACCATTTTTAAAAGTTGTAACCACGGGTTATAATAACGTTTGGTTGTTAAAGAGACCGGGATCGGATATCTGGTATACTCTCTGTCGATACCAAAACCACTTTGACAACCGTGTACGCGGTGGAGATTCCAGAATGAAGTAGGATGGTGGTTATGTTTTCTTTGAGGTAAATACGTGGACCCGACTCCCGTGAGTTGGCATAAGGTAGCTAAAACAGGAGCGATTCTCGGATTAATGAGGTAGCACCTCTGATCGGATGCACTTCTTCGTATGCCATTCTATTACTTTTGTGATTGTTTTGGTGCGCACCTTTGATTAGGGAGTGTTGTTCGAGGTGGGCGGTAACTGCGGCTACGCGTTTCCATCGGTCCGGATAGCAATTGGTATATCTACCCTGGCATTGCCTAGTTGTGTCGTGTCACCTACCATAGCGAGCCTTATACGATTTTGGTTTTGTACCATACCTATGGAGTGCCCTCTGACGACGCCCAGTACGGGGGAGATTACGGTACTGTATAGACTATGGGAATATATTCTGTGGTAAGGGCTATATGGGTAACCCCTTAACGCTATTAAAAAGTAAGTTTATTTTACTAATAGACATTATTATAATAGCGAAATATTACTACATAGTAAATAGTTTAACAGATCCTTAGAGGATGGGCGGTCCCAAGCATCCTTTAAGTTACTTGGTCTATACTACAGTACACTTGAATTAACTTACACTATATAAGTATGTATGTCCTGACTCGAGTGTTTATGTTTTATTTTACGCTCGGGTCAGCCTGAGTTGCAGTTTCAGATTTCTTTCCGGAGCTAGGACTTTCTGTAGATCATTCGTGCTGCCGGCAAAAGCTTTTCACTCTATATCTTATTTATGTAATGGAGATTTTGGAATATTTGGCTTTCTATTGAAGTTTAAACTGTATTGGAGATTTAAACTATGATATTTTATTTGGTTGAGATTTTATAGTGGCTTCATGAACCACTAAGTATTTTAATTCCGTTGTGAGTTTTCTGATATCTGTGTCTGTGATTCTGTGATTTGATTTCATTTGCTCCTAAGTTATTTACAATCTATTGTTTTGAACTATTCAAGCTTGACATGTTTTATTTATTTTCGAATTTGAATGGTACAAAATAGTGGGCCGTTACAGTTGGTATCAAAGCTTTGGTTTAACCATAGCTAAGGAGCAAAAACTCATTAGAGATAGGGTAGCAATACCCTAGAATAAGTGAAGTCAAATTCTAGAATCCTTTCCTTGTGAGAGAACGTATTTTAAAGTATAAAATGATTTTCAAAAACGGTTTTTAAAGAAGTATTTTGATATAAAAACTTCCTATTTTAAAATAAAATTTTCCAAATACTCCTTCTTTCTCTCCATCGATTATAATTCGAGCCTTGTTAATTGCTTGTCCAAGTTAAACTTTATCTTATCCTAGAATATCTTGACATTAATATTTTTCCTCTGCCCTTAAAATTCATTCTTGATCTTTCAGGATGAATAGAGGAAATAATAGAGGTAGAGGGCGAGCTGCTCCTCCACCTGCTGCCCCTGCCAGATTTAGTAAGCTATGCAAAGACTATGCTGAACTAGTTGGCACTAAATTTACGGGTTCTGAAACCATTATAGAAGCTCAGCAATGGTTACGAGACTTGGAGAGAATCTTCTCCTGTCTCGAAATCACAAATGCCCAGAAGAGGCAACTCGCGGCCTGGCAGATGAAGGGAGCCGCTTTAAATTAGTGGCTATCTATTACTGCTCACACTAATGAGGCTGACCTCACTTGGGAGCAATTTAGGTATCTCTTCGGTTGTCCAAATTCGAATTCAAATCTTCCCATTTTAGAATCTATCTTATATCTCTTATCGTGCTTTAGGGAGGCCTTTCTGGTCAAATGGATGCCCGAAGCGGGCAAGTCTCAGCTATATCGAGACTTTATGGATCTGAAGCAAGGCGATATGTCCTTCACGGAATACGAGAGAAAGTTTAATGAGCTCTCCCAGTATGGCCTAAATTTGATCGATATCCCGCTTAAGAAGAACGAGAAATTTATCGCTGGTGCTCGCCCCGAGTTCTACGATCGACTCATTACACATGTGCATGGGACGTTCACGGCTTTGATGGATATGGCTCTCCGATATGAGAACCCCATCTCTAGGACCACTCCAGCTGCTCAGTCTACACCGGCCCAGTCTTCTGGGAATTCAAGGAAAAGGAAGTCAAATTTCTACCGTCATAAGAGGAACAAGACTCAAGGGTTGGAATCATCCTCTTCTGCTACTGCGAGGCCACCTCTAGATCTGTCTACCATCACTTGCCATAGATGCCATCAGAAGGGACACTTCGCAAATCGCTGTCCTACTTTGGGTGCTGATATTCCACCTCCTTCTCAGTTTGCTAGACGAGACTTATGCCACATCTGCCTTCAGCCGGGACACTTCAAGAAGGATTGCCCCACTCAAAAGAAGGGCACAGCGTCAGGGATCTTCGCGGTGACTTCTGCATCCTCTCCAGCCCCACAGCTTGCACCCGTTCCAGCTCCGAACGACTCTCAAGGTATACTTCAAGGTTATTTTACTTTGTTCAAATCTCTTGTTCGCGTTTTATTCGATACCGGAGCTTCCCATAGTTTCATTTCGTCGGATCTCTGTAATAGATTTGAGCATCTCCTTTCCCCTGAATATTCTTCTGTACCTTTATGTGTTTCAAAACCCATCGGTGGTCCAGCGAACCTTAGCAAAGTCTATAGGGATGTGAAGCTTCTCCATCTCCTGCAGTGCTTCACTGGTGACTTCTTTGTTTTGGGTTTTGACGCTTTCGACCTGTTGCTTGGAGGTGATTGGTTAGATAGACATGATGTAGATATCTCCTGTAGTTCTCGTACGGTTGCTCTTAAAGATGATTTGGGAAATCCATTGAAGATCCAGTGTAAATTGCCTCAAGAGTTCGCTGGAAGTTTCATTTATTCTCTCGATATTTTCCCTGGTGATATTGAGTCCACTCCGGTGGTTAGATTATTTCCCGACGTATTTGGTGAAGTCACTTCTTTACCTCCAAAGCGGGAAATTGATTTCCGTATCGACCTCATCCCTGGAGCGCGACCTGTAGTTCTTCCACCCAGAAGAATGGCACCACGGGGGAAGAGCGAATTAAGGAAGCAAATCCAAGACTTATCCTCCAAAGGTCTGATCAGACCTAGCTTCTCAGAATGGGGAGCAGCTGTAGTTTTTGTCACAAAATCTGATGGTTCCCTCCAGATGTGTGTTGATTATAGGGAACTGAACAAGCTTACTATGAAGAACAGATATCCCATGCCCCGCATAAATGACATGTTCGATCAACTCTATGGAGCGACTGTTTTCTCTCAGCTTGATTTAGCCACAGGTTTCCATCAGCTTAGAGTTGCTGAGGAGAGCATACCCAAAACTGTTTTCCGTACCGAAAATGGTTTCTTTGAATGGCTAGTTATGCCTTTTGGGCTGACTAACGCTCCTTCCTTCTTCGTCGACTTGATGAATCGTGTCTTCCGCGATGTGCTAAATAAATTTGTTCTAGTCTTCATTGATGATATCCTTGTGTTCTTCAAATCTGAGGAAGAGCATAAATCTCACTTGAGCTTTGTATTGGGGACTCTTAGGAGGCACCAATTAAAAGCTAAATTCTCTAAATGCCATTTCTGGGAAGAAGAAGTCCGATTCCTCGGACACATTGTCTCTAGTGAAGGAGTTTCTGTTGATCCAGTCAAAATCGTTGTAATCAAGGATTGGGAAGAACCTAAGACTCCTACTGATATTCGCAGTTTTCTAGGCCTTGCCGGTTACTACCGAAGGTTCATTGAGAACTTTGCTCGGATTTCGATACATCTGACTGCTCTAACTCAAAAGAATGCGAATTTTATATGGAGCAATAAGTGTAAAGCTGCATTCCAAGAGTTAAAGGATAAGCTCACCTCCGCACCAGTGCTTACTGTACCAAATGGAAGTGAAAGATTAACAATATTTACCGATGCTTGTCGAGAGGGTTTGGGAGCGGTTCTAATGCAAGATGGGAAAGTAATTGCATATGCTAGTCGTCAGCTGAAGACACATGAAGCTAATTACGCTGCTCACGATTTAGAATTGCTGGCTGTTGTTTTTGCTTTGCAGCTTTGGAGACATCATCTCTTGGGAGCTAAGTTTGATCTCTTTATCGATCATCAGTCTCTGAAATATATCTTTACCCAGAAGGATTTAAATCAAAGACAAGTGCGGTGGCTCGAATTTCTTGCTTCTTATGATCTCGACATAAACTATACTCCCGGGAAAGCAAACGTAGTGGCCGATGCGTTGAGTAGAAAGAAATCTTTGTTGTGCCAGCTATTTGTTTCTTCTCCTATATTGGATCGTATCAAGGCTAGGCAGGACGAGGATGTGAGACTTAGAAGTATGAAAGAAAATGTTCGTAGCAGAGGAGGTAGAAATTCTGATGGGAATGGAGCTCAGATTGATGATGAAGGGATTTTGAGAGTAAATAGAAGGATTTGTGTCCCGAATGTTGATGGTCTGAGGCAGGAATTACTTCGGGAACATCACCAATCCCGACTTTCCATACATCCTGGCGTAGCAAAGATGTATCAAGATTTAAAGAAACTCTACTGGTGGAAGGGTATGAAACGCGATGTCTCCATCTTTGTGAGTAGATGTGCGACTTGTGAGCAAGTCAAGGCGGACCATCAGAAGACACCGGGTTTGTTACAGCCTTTGGAGATTCCAAATTGGAAGTGGGAGCAAGTTTCTATGGATTTTATCGATGGTTTGCCGAGATCTAGGAAGGGAAATGAAAGCATATGGGTTATTGTGGATAGACTGACTAAGTCCGCTCATTTTATTCCAGTCAGGTCTACCCGTACAGCTTCGAGCTTATCCGAAATTTATATGAGGGAGATTGTTCGCCTCCATGGCGTTTCCCTTAGCATTGTTTGCGATCGAGACCGTATTTTCACTAGTCAGTTTTGGAAAGCGTTCCAAGAATCCTTGGGTACTCATTTGAACCTGAGCACCGCTTACCACCCACAAACTGACGGTCAAACCGAAAGGGTAAATCAGATTCTTGAGGATCTTCTTCGTGCTTGCATCTTGGATTATGGAGGATCTTGGGAAGATCATCTCCATCTTGTGGAATTCGCCTATAACAATAGTTATCAGGTATAAATTCCAATCCTCTGATCTTATCCTATCTTATTCCCTATCTATCTCATTCTATCTTTTCAGGCTAGTCTTAAGATGTCCCCATTTGCTGCTCTGTACGGAAGACCGTGTAGATCTCCTTCTTGTTGGATTGAATCCGGTAACCGCTTAGTTCTTGGCCCCGAAATAATTTTGGAAGCTTCGGAGAAAGTAGAGGAGATTAAGAGAAGGTTAAAAGTTGCTCAGGATAGGCAAAAGAAGTATGCTGATCGGCGCAGAAGGAGCTTGGAGTTTGATGTTGGCGATTTGGTTTTTCTAAAAGTTTCCCCTTTAAGAAATGTGGTTCGGTTTGGGCGTAGAGGAAAGCTGGCCCCTAGGTTCATCGGTCCATTCCGTATCCTGGAGAGGATTGGATCTCTTGCTTATCGACTAGATCTACCCGAGAAGTTTGCTGGAATACACAATGTGTTTCATGTATCCTACCTTCGTCGCTGTCTTCACGATCCATCTCTTATCATCTAGCCTACTGCTCTTGATGGTCTGGACATCGAGCCTGATCTAACTAATGAAAGAAAGCCGCTTCGCATCGTCGATCAAGGTACGAAACAGCTAAGAAGAAAGTATGTCCGATTGGTCAAAGTGCAATGGAGTCCGGATGAGCGAGATTGCGCATGGGAGACGGAGGAGAGCATTCGTGCTTCGAATCCGGAATTATTCGTTTAAGGTACTTGCTTTACCATCTTATCTTCCTTTGTTTCTTTCTTTCGTTCTTTTTCGAGGACGAAAAGTTCTGAGTGGGGGAGAGTGTAACAGCCTAGTTTTCCTAGCAATTTATTTCTTTTAATTATTAAATTTTGAAATTTATTTTTAATATATATATATTTGATGTAAATCTTTTTCCAAAGGTCTAAAAATAAAATTTAAAAGTTTTGAAGTTTTTAACTTTGTTAAAAGACGACTCAATTCGCAATGTTAATAGAATGAATTTTGTATATGTATAATATATGTAAACCAATAAAATTTTGGTAAGTAATAACTTTGTAAAAAAAAAAATTTAGTGTATTAATGAACTGTTGGATTTCGCGTTTAAAGGGCGCGTAAAATTTATGGTATAAGTAACGTAATAAACGTATAAACTAAAAAAGTTATTTTATATAAATTTTTAGGTGTTTTGCATTGCGTCGGTTTGGCATATTTTAAAAATCATATTTATATCTATATGGATTAAGATATCAGTCAGTAGTTTTATAGTAAACGTTACCTTTTCCATAGCTTTCAATTGGGTTTTAATTTTTGTATATGACCTTTTCATTCCAAAATCTTTGCCAATTCTTGCCGTTTCATTTAATTCAATCAAAATAAAGATCAAAATTTCATATAGCTGATCACGAAACTATTAAATGGTATAAAATGTTGAAATCAAATTTTCGTAAATTGGCAGCATAAATCACGCATATAAAATAACATTCAAACTAAAGAAACTGGAAAGTAATCAACGCATGCATTTGATCAAGATTTTCGTATAACTGGGAATAGTGAATCACGCTCCTCTATGTCATAAAGCACGAAGCCATATCTCTTGCTTCTTGTTTCCCACTGAAATTTGTTTTGCAAATTTTCGTACAACTGATCAAGCAAATTATGTAAACATTTATTTCATTTGCCTTTTCAGTACAGAGCCAATTTATATTCGCTGACCGTTTTTCCTAAAATCACGCAAGCTTATCCATGAATTCAAGGAAAAAAAAAGAAACAACGTTCAAGCATAACAAACTGGAAAGTAAATCACGCATATTTTTTTCTAGAGATCTCTTGCCAGTTTTCACCTATTTGTTTCCCTGCATGCCGTGCCTATGTTCCATTTTGGACCGAGTATACTTCACTTCCTTGCATACAAAGCAACTCCTCTTTATAAATACTAGCCTCGTTCACATAAACTTTATACCTCCTCTGATTCTTCTCAAGAACTTTTGCAAGCTACAGGTAATGGGTATTCTCTTTTGTTTCCTTTCATTTTTTTTTCTTTCTTCTTTGCTTCAGATTCATTTATTTTACTCGACTGCTCTATCTCCTCCACGACTGCACCACCTGTCCTTGCCACATTTTTTTCCTTTTTCCCGCTGACTTGGTTTCGTCCCTGTAGTAGGTGAAATCATCTAAGCCTGCAATACTTTGATACATATGGTTGCGTGAGTTTTTCATTTTGCATGGGATGTTTAACGTGTTGCAGAACATGTTTATAATAGGGCAAAGGAATAAAAAAATAATATATAAAACAGAGGAAGGAGAGGAAAGGAAGAGGGAGAGGAGAGATATTGAGTGTACCTGTACATGCATCACGGCCATAAAAATGTTTAAAACATGCATTTATGTTTTGAAATTTTCGGCCGTGCATATATATTGTAGAAGCATGCATTCAGTTTTTTTCAAAATGTTTTATAAGTTTGCAAATCTAGTTCATGTGTTGAAAGGGAAATTGATATATATGTTAGGGAAAGAAAAATATAGGAACCGCATACATAAATGCAAACCGCACCACTGTTGATTTCGCGGCCACCTATATGCATGAATTTTATTATATAGCCTATGTCCAAATTTTCTCTGCACTGCCTAAATGTTCCACCAGCATGATAGTGGGCAATGAGTTCATATTACTGAGATCATGCATGTAAAGTTTGTAGATAGGCAGGGACATTTAAAAAAAAAATCTTGGATCACGCATGCAAATCTAGTAGGTAGGAAGCGCGTGCACTTTTTGTACGAACATATAGTTTTGAATCCATTTAGGTATATCACCGGGAACGTTAGTCGAGTGGGGGTTGGAGTAGTCGAGCCTACGGGTCGAATTGTTTCCGTTCGTCCCGTTTTGTTCGAAACTTTCGTGTTGAAATTTTCTTAATTTCGTTTTGATTGTTATTAATTCGTTTCTCTTTCAAAAATATATATATCTGTTAGCAGACTCCGCATCAATTTGATCGTTACCCACTGTGCGTTTCTTTTTCGGAAGATTTCCATTTTAATCAAATTTTTCTGCAGCATTCAGGTGAGTATTTCTCACCAGACAAACATACCTATATCTCTGTGAATTATCGCAAGTGTATTTGCAGAAAAAAAAGAATTTTTTTTTTAATTTTTATCTGCCTGTGATATAACGTATGATGTTAAACCCCATTATTAATTGACACACCATCAGTTGTTATTTATTGTAATATTATTGCAGTTATACTATTTAATGCTTATTTACTGTTAATCACGCTGCAAGTTCCCTGAAAATTTGAGATCGTTATAAGCTGAAATGATAGGCTTGAACGATCATTTTTTTTATTCATTTATTTAATTATTTATCTTTTTAACTTGGGATTGCGGGTTTGAAATGATAGAACCCGGGTTTTAAATAAATTGCGGATTGAAATGATATATATCTGTATCACTTGACCTAGGCTAGAAAACTATATATAGACCCGTGGTTTATATAATATTTTTATGAAATGTTTTAAAAATATTTTAAAGTTTATGATATTCTGGCTTAAAATGTATTTAAAGGATTTTATGAAATTTATAATGATTTTGAATGAGTCAAAATGTTAAATAAATGGAAGTTAAGTAAAATTTTGGAATATAACTTATTCTGAAATTTTGTTAAAAGGGAGATTTTAGTTAAGTAAAATAATTGATAATAAGTTATATTTGGGAATTTAAAATTTAATTGTTAAGTTAATAATTTATTACAACACTTAAATGATGTCTTTTATAAACGAACTGTTTTAACCTATAAACTTAAGGTAGCATTTCATAAGTGCTACGGAAACTGAATTTTGGATTTTTAAAATAAATTTATGGAAATAATCTTTGGGGAAAAGGCTTAAATTTTGGAATTTAATATGTAATTAATAAAAAAAAATAAGAAGTTGACTTTGTATGGCTTTAATGGAAGAATTTAACTTTAGTAGAAAGGCAAATTAATTCCTAAATAAATTGAATAGATTTAAATGGTAATTTATAAAATGACCAATGTTTAAAAACAATATTTGATATTGAAGGTATTTGGAATTTATTTTGATTTCAAAGTATAAATACCATTTTTAAAAGTTGTAACCACGGGTTATAATAACGTTTGGTTGTTAAAGAGACCGGGATCGGATATCTGGCATACTCTCTGTCGATACCGAAAACCACTTTGACAACCGTGTACGTGGTGGAGATTCCAGAATGAAGTAGGATGGTGGTGATGTTTTCTTTGAGGTAAATACGTGGACCCGACTCCCATGAGTTGGCATAAGGTGGCTAAAACAGGAGCGATTCTCGGATTAATGAGGTAGCACCTCTGATCGGATGCACTTCTTCGTATGTCATTCTATTACTTTTGTGATTGTTTTGGTGTGCACCTTTGATTTGGGAGTGTTGTTCGAGGTGGGCGGTAACTGCGGCTACGCGTTTCCATCGGTCCGGATAGCAATTGGTATATCTACCCTGGCATTGCCTAGTTGTGCCGTGTCACCTACCATAGCGAGCCTTATACGATTTTGGTTTTGTACCATACCTATGGAGTGCCCTCTGACGACGCCCAGTACGGGGGAGATTACGGTACTGTATAGACTATGGGAATATATTCTGTGGTAAGGGCTATATGGGTAACCCCTTAACGCTATTAAAAAGTAAGTTTATTTTACTAATAGACATTATTATAATAGCGAAATATTACTACATAGTAAATAGTTTAACGGATCCTTAGAGGATGGACGGTCCCAAGCATCCTTTAAGTTACTTGCTCTATACTACAGTACACTTGAATTAACTTACACTATATAAGTATGTATGTCCTGACTCGAGTTTTTATGTTTTATTTTATGCTCGGGTCAGCCTGAGTTGCAGTTTCAGCTTTCTTTCCGGAGCTAGGACTTTCTGTAGATCATTCGTGCTGCCGGCAAAAGCTTTTCACTCTATATCTTATTTATGTAATGGAGATTTTGGAATATTTGGCTTTCTATTGAAGTTTAAACTGTATTGGAGATTTAAACTATGTAATTTTATTTGGTTGAGATTTTATAGTGGCTTCATGAACCACTAAGTATTTTAATTCCACTGTGAGTTTTCTGATATCCGTGTCTGTGATTCAGTGATTTGATTTCATTTGCTCCTAAGTTATTTACAATCTATTGTTTTGAACTATTCAAGCTTGACATGTTTTATTTATTGTCGAATTTGAATGGTACAAAATAGTGGGCCGTTACAAACAACCTTATTTAAACACATATAAATCATAATCAAGAATATAATAATTCAATATATCATAAAACAAATTTATTCTAAAATCTAAAACCGTATGATGATAAAATCGAAATACAGACGTAGTACTTAATATTCACCCATGATTGGATAAGTAAATTGAAGTTTGATTGAGATTGATTTCCCTAGTTTTAATCCTAAGCTTTAAGTTGATTTTTATCTCTTCTTTCTTCCTAATGGCCATCCTTTGCTTCTCATGATTATAATTTTTTTAGTAAAATGAACTGTATGACCTAATGAGAATGGCATAAGGGTGAGAAATATCGACGGCTATTTAACCTAATGCCCTTATGCTCAATTACTTAACTATTTTAATAAGTTCATTAGATTTTAAATAAGCATGACCAACTACTTTATTAATCAACCTCAATCTACTTATCCACATTATTCTATCTAATTAATTCTAATTAAATCTCTTGAATAATGCTTATAAAATTAGGTGAGTTACAGCAGATAGAACAAACAGAATCTCTCATCGCATCAAAAACCCTTATAACTTTACATATGGATGATTACATATAATCACTTCAAGTGATCTATCAAAGTTATAACGTGTACTAACCTAGCTAGGATAGTTATATTGGTCTATCCTTACAAGTGTTAGTAGATACGTAATACCGATACAATGGAATATAGATTACTTCTTCGAAAGACCCAAAATGCTCCATGCACCATGCTCCATTCCAAAGCGCTCCAAGCTTTCCTAATTACATGGCTGCTCGGGAAAAATTAGGGCACCGAGAGTTTGAGGGAAAAGAAAAGAAACTCCAGGTCAGTCATGGACGGGTGTGAGAAATTCATAATATGCGTTATGAAAATAAAAAAGTATGTCATAAGACCACATGGCACATAAACACGGAATGAGTTTTTACCTTATGATAACTAAAACATTTTATGTTAAAATGCTTAATATTATTTCTAATGACATATCTTTGAAAACATTTGCAAATAAACTTATTAATCTTAGCCGAAATTGTTACCATTATCAAATTCTAGCATACTAGGTGTTTGTACCAAAAATGGGCACAATACTCTTCGGAAGTCTTCGAAGAGATAAAAATGAAGAATAAAAATGTAAAATGTTGATTTTCTAACAAAAACTTCAAAAATATATAAGTAAATGCCAAAACACATAGCAATTTAGAGTGGTTCGGCGTGTTGCCTACGTCCACTATAAAGTTTGATGATTTTATTGATGTTCTTTGGATGATTACAATCGATTGCAGCGGATTACAGCAAATTACAGTTATGAATTCGAGTACAATAGCGGTATAGAGTGCAAAGTTGAATCCGGCAGAGTCTGGGCGTTCGAGAGTCAAAAGATTACAACTTTCAACGAAAAGACGATAACTATTCAAAATGAAGGGTGCAGCTTTTCAAAGCACGTCATGTTTCCACAAGAAGTACTTTGGGGGAAAATGTTATCCCGCCTTTTGACAAGGCCGGGATATCAAGGAACTGACTGAAGACCAAGGATCACTCGTCCCAAATATCGAGTACGCATAGGTTCACCATGGATATCGATGAAATTTGTCTAAGTTCGGATCAAGCAACAATTAACAAGACATGGCAAGCAAAGCCACGAAAGCCAACATTCCAAATTTCAAGTCAATCCGAGTTCTTATGCTCAAATTATGATCGATGCAAATTGAAGGAAATAACCCCGTTTCGCATCCATCGTCGAACCTCGGTTCGTATCGATCGAGTTCGAATCCATCTTAGTTACCTAAATCAAGGTGTAGATTCGAGAGTTTGAAGTGCTGTATTGGTTCGGAGACGAAGGCGATTTCTATTTCTCGATCTTCCTATCGATGCGAAAGCAGAAGGTAAAAAAGGCAGAAAGTGAAAAATGACTAAGTCCACAGTATTTATATGGACCCGAGTGTAGAGGGAATAGACAATTTGCCTCCCAGTCAAAGCAACCGGTTAAAGCAAGTCCACCATTCAATCGATACGAATGAGTTATTCGTATCCATCAACTCGAGCTTTATCGCAACGAAAACTGTGGTGCAGGTTTTTATGAAACACCAGATTCCATCGATACGAAACGCTCGTTCGTATATATCGTTCCAGACTCCATCCATTTTTCCTCGATATGAACTGCACTATTCGAATCCGTCAAATTACAGCCTCCAAAAGCCAATATCCATCGATGCGAATTGGTTGTTTGTATCCAACCATACAGGGTCTATCGATACGAAGTACGCAATGACGACTATTCTGAAAGCCTTGAACTCCATCGATATGAAAGGCCTATTTCGTATCCATCAGCACTCAACTCACAATGGCTCAAGATCATCGATACGAAGTTGCAACTTAATACCCACTGCAGTGGACTCCACCAAAACTCATAACTATCGATGCGAGCGTTTACTTCGTATCCATCGTTGTGAATCGCATCAATACGAAAACTGCATTTTAACCTTTTACAATGATATAGGAGAGGATCGATACGAAGGGACATCCAAAAACAACCATCAAGCATTGTTTCAACTCGAATTTCACATCGGTTCAGGAAAGGATTGATATGGAATTCGATACAAGAGAAATAACAACGACTCGTGAACGTGCAACGTTAACTGAAGTCAGATTAACATATATGCATATATGTCGGAGTAATATTCAATTTTCAACATCCACAAGAATTGAATAATCATCTGATAACGATTATGCCGAAAAACAGCTAATCACTATCCTACAACAATTAGTTACAACATTACAGGATACAACAGTTGACAATCAGCAGTTCACATAGCTGAGGAAGTCAGCCAAAGATTACAACTTTCAACGAAAAGACGATAACAGTTCAGAGTGAAGGGTGTAGCTTTTCAAAGCACGTCATGTTTCCACAAGACGTGCTTTGGGGGGCAAATGTTATCCTGCCTTTTGACAAGGCCGGGATATCAAGGAACTGACAGAAGACCAAGGATCAGTCGTCCCGAATATCGAGTACGCACAGGTTCACCATGGATATCGATAAATTTTGTCCGAGTTCGGATCAAGCTAAAATTAGCAAGACACGTCAAGAAAAGCGACGAAAGGCAACGTTCCAAATTTCAAGTCAATCCGAGTTCGTATGCTCAAGTTATGATCGATGCAAATTGAAGGAACTAACCCCATTACGCATCCATCGTCGAACCTCGGTTCGTGTCGATCGAGTGCGAATCCATCATAGAGCCTCGGTTTGTATCGATCGAGTTCGAATCCATCATCAAGCCTCGGTTCGAATGGATCTAGTTCGTATCCATCGTGAAGCCTTGGTTCGTATCGATCGAGTTCGATTCCATCCTTGAGCCTAGTTTCATATCGATGGACCATTGCTTATTTTGCACCGATCAATCTTTCTCTGGTTCATACCGATACAGCAAAGTCCACTTCGTATCCATCAGATTACCTTAGTTTGTATCCATTAGGTGGACTTAGTTCGTATCCATCAAACAATCACTACTTCGTACCCATCGAGCAACCACTGTTCATATCCATTATTATGTCGCTTGTTCGTATCCATCAAGTTGAAGCTACCTTAATCAACACGAACAAGAGCCACCTTAATCGATGCGAACAGAGCCACCCCTATCGATACGAACTACACCACCCTTATCAGTACAGACTAAACAACTCCATCGATACAAATTGGCAATGGTCTTTGATATGAACGAGGCGAGATCTTTGGGAATGACTCGGTCAACTCGGCGTAAAAGGCGGATCGATCCGAAGAGTGCGCACCACATCATCACCTGATCACGTGCAACGATTGGTTTGAATGGATCGATTCAAAGCTATCGATTCGAACTAAATAGCCTACTGAAAAACTCCAATTCGTATCGATCATAACTTGAGAACCACAAGTCCAAATGCTATAAAATTTTCATGGGAGCTTACGTACAAGCTAAAGAATGTTCACACCAAGTTTCGACTCCATTGGAAAAAATCTTGATCGATACGAATTACGTTCGTATCGATCACGAAACGAGTCGAAACTTCATGGGATCGACCGCATGGGCCCGCCCATATGCCAGAAGAAGTCTCCCAAGATCTGAGCGATATATCAGCCTCCTACTCCTATAAATAGAGCCCCAGGGCCTACAAAAGAAGGATCTTTTGACTCTCCAATGCCCAGACTCTGTCGGATTCAACTTTGCACTCCATATTGCTTTTGTGCTCGAATTCATAACTATAATTTGCTGTAATTCACTGCAATCGATTGTAATCAGCTAATAAACACTAATAAAATCATCAAACTTCATAGTGGACGTAGGCAAGACGTCGAACCACTCTAAATTGCTGTGTGTCTACGCATTTACTTATTTGTTTTTGAAGTTTTTGTTAGATAATCCACATTTTACATTTTTATTCTTCATTTTTATCTCTTCAAAGACTTTCAAAGAGTGTTGTGCCCATTTTTTGTACAAACACTAGGCTTTACAGACAAAACTCTACAAGGCTCATTCGGAGAATGGATTCCACACAATGGAAAGGTGAGGGACTGCCTTCCGTACAGTATACCTCTAGAGGGACATACCTAGGGACTAGATATTGAACTCCTATATCAACACAGAACCGGCCTAACCCTTCGCTGGAGAGTACAGAATATGACACCACCCCAGTCATTACCAACCTTTAACGTGATCCCGAAGCATATACTACATGCTGGACATATAGAGAGTAATCTAGAAAGGTGATGGCCATCTCCTAATGGGTGCGACCCACATAGCTCTATCGCATCTACCCTGCTTTAGCCATTTCCATTTGATGAGGCCTGAGGTAATGTTTTACCTTTCACAAAGCACATTCCACTTCGAATGTTACACTTCCATTTCACAATCAGACAATTGATTTCTACAAACGTATATCTCCTAAGCTCGTACGTCTCGGGAAAGGGTATTAAGCTAAGAGAAGCTGCCTTCTCTGCCACCAAACAGATGATACTGTAATGACTCGAATCTTTCGACTAATAAATTTTGAATACTTAAATTGTTTCAATATTGAATTTGAAATATAAGTTGATTTTGAATATGGGATTATTGGTTGGAATTTTAGAATGAAATTAAATTTCAAAATATGGCATTTTACAGTAATACAGAATTGGTAAATAATTGGAATTTGAGTTGAATATAAATCGAAATGATTTATAATGTTGATGTAAATTCTATTTGAATTTGAATTAATTTAGTAAATTTTTAAAACTAGAATTTCGAGCAATTTCGTAAAAATTGGAAATCGTCAATTTAATCGATGCGTTAAAATAGAGATCTGCGGCACAGTCTCGGAGTTCGACATAACCAGTTCCATTTGATCTGTAATAGTGTATTATTATCGGATTTCATATTTTGTAGCATTTGGATTTATCGTTTGGTCATGCGAATTGTAAACGCCTAGAATAGTTTAATCAAATTTAATTTAAATTGTCGATTTAAAAAGCTATCTTCCGCATACAGTCGAATTAAACCATGGAACTTGTTCTACTGGGTTTGGAATGGTTGTATAATATTGGAAACGCCAAGCGGCATGGCTTGATTGGGGTTTGGAATTTAATAGCCTGGTGTTTTGAAATTAGTAGTATATAGTCATATCAATTAAATCTCTCCGGTCATTTCCTTTCATTTCAAAGGCTGCCCTACTGTTCCTATGAGCCACCCTACCCTTCCTATACCCATCTTCCTCATTTAAAGGCATTTTCTTCCCTCTCTTCTTTTTATTAACTTACAGAAGAAAATTAAAAATAAAAATCAAAGCTTATTTGAAAATCAAGAAGAAGAAAATAAACTTCACGATAAATTAACGCGAGCGAATCGTGATGGGAGGTGGCTCTACTGCAGTGACATGTTGTGCTCGCGCGATTGTCGACAGTGGCGATTTTATGCTAGGGTTCAATCTTGTATTTAATGGAGGAGAAATAGATGGAATTAGATGTCGTATTTGAGTATGGCGAGGCGTATAGTAGCTATGGTCAAAGAGGAAGGGACTGAGGCGCCTTTGGCGTGGTTCCATTCTTCGGACACGGTAAGGCGGGGAGTGTCGCGATGTTAAGGAGAAGGTCGAGGTCAGCAGGTTGGTGATGGATGTGAAGCTTGTTTATGTAGGAGTACGTTGATGCTGAGAGGCTTATTTTCATGCATAGACTAGGACAAATGGTGAAGGGTAAGGTGCGACAATGTCAGGAGCTGGATGTGGCTGTCCATATATAAATGACGAGAGAGAAGGGTAATGTTGTAATTAAGGTGCTAATTAATGTAATTAGTAAATTAATTTAAAATTTAAAATCATGTAGTTGTATTAATGCGATAATAATTCATTGTGGGTCCAAATCAAATGAAACAAGTTGCATTACATTTGTATTTGCAAAATCTACACATTGGAATTAGATTGCAGCATTTTATAGAAAACATGAATTTTTGTTAAAATAAAACATTTGTTTAATTTTAATTCAAACGGAATGCTTAAGTGCTAACTGGGATCAAGATGAGTAAATCTCATTCAATTTGGTTGACTATTTAATTTATATCAATTATAAATTAATTATTGGATGTTTAGTTGAATTTATAAATTATTACCAGTTTGGATGTTATATTATATATATATATATATTAGTAGTTGGATATATTTCCCGTCTATTGGAGTAGATGAGACCCTATGCGCCCCGTATAATAGCGGATGACCCTATATTACCGCGATATCCCCCTCGAAGTGGGATTAGTATTTTTATATTATCTAACATCTGTGGATAAAGGAAACAGGCTGGAGGGATCCAATTGGACTACTCAAATATATATTGATTATTTTCATATGTAATGATATATGATGTTAATTGATAATCTGTTATTTATTGTTGCGTGATTAGTTTTTTTGGATGCTATAGTAGCACTGGCCTTGATTTTGGTATTTTAAATACCATAAATATTATTTTTTAAATTTTTAAGGAACTAAAAGGATATTTTAAATATAAAAATAATTATATCGAAATTTGGACTATTTAAAAAATAGATTGGTGGAATAAAATAATAATTTGATATTTGGTTATGCCAAATAAATTCGATAATTGTTTAATTAGGGATTTTTAAAAATAATCTATATAAATGATTTCTAAATTTTATACGGAAAATGTAAAAGGCTATTGAAATCGATATTAAAAATAGATTTGAACAATAAATGGAATTTATAAAGGAATGGATATATAAAATGAAATTTTATAAGTGAGGATAGTTTTTTTAAAAGTTAAACACAAAGGAGTTATAAAATTTATAAATGGTGTTTATAAAAAGAGAAAATGATAGGAGTTGCTAAATTGGAAATATAAAATTCATAAGGTGAATTTATATTAGAATATGGAAACAGGGTTGAGCAAAATAGCGGATGCTATTTTTGAAAAGTGGAAATGGTTAGGAGAACCGGAATGAAATCGATGGGTTGTTGTTATCCCGCCTTTTGGCAAGACCGTGGCACCAAGAAATTGACTGAGACCTAAAGACAGTTCATCTTGAAAAACGGTACTTGCAGATTTCCTATGGATACTGGTGAATGTTTCCCAAGTTCAGACTGTGCTACAATTAACATGACACGACAAGCAAAGCCATGAAAGTCGTTGTTTCAAATTACAAGTCAACCCGAGTTCATGTGCTCATGATATGATCGATGCAAGCCAAGGAAGTCAATCATTCGCATCCATCATTTCACTCCCTTCGCATCACTCTCGTTCGCATTCATCCAGTCTTTGTATCCATCCATCCTCAGATTGCTGCGCATCCATCATCTTCAGCTTGTTCGCATCGATCAACCAGCATCTAATTCGTATCCATCAAAACTGTAAAAAGATAATTACTTCATATCAGTTCGTTAATGTACTACACTCGTATCGATCGGCTAGTGATCGATGCGAATAACACAAAATGGATCGATACAAATGGCATTTATGTTGATCGATGCGAAATGGAGCAAAGATAGTGGATACGAAAATGGCTAAACTGGATCGATACGAATAAGATGCACCCTTATAAAAGACTCAGTCACTCAGCACAAAAAGTGGATCAATCCTAAAAGCAAGCACTATGTCATCAGATGTCATGTGCCGAAACATCGATATGAAGCTATCGATACGAACAAGATCGATGCAAATTCAGCAGCCTTTAGTAAATCGAAACTTGCATCGATCATAACTCGAAATTCACAAGTCCAGATCTACCAAATTTTCACAGGAGCTTGTGTACAACCTAAAGAATGTTCATGATCGATCTCGACTTGATTGGACAAAATATTGATCGATACGAAGTTCATTCATATCGATCACGGATCGAGTGCAAACGGCATGGGATTGATTTGTGTGGGTCCACCCACGTGAGAGAAGAGGTCTTCCAAGATCTGAGCGAGATATTTGCAGCCTACGCCTATAAATAGCAGCCGAGGACCTACAAAAAAGGGGACTTTTTATGTCTAGACTCTGCCGAAATCACTGTTGTACTCGATTTTTACTTTTGTATTCATTGTAACCAACAAGAAAAGTTAATAAAAGTCAATCATTTCATAGTAGACGTAGGCCATACGCCGAACCACTTTAAATTTGTATGTTTCTGTGTGATTTTCTTGCTTATTATTGGTGTCTTTGTTAGATCTACCTCATTTTTCATTTATTTCTTCACTTTATCTCTTCAAACATATCCAAAGAGTGTTGTGCCCAATTTTGATACAAATGCTTTGGTACTTTCACTGAGAAATCTGATTTTCTTCCGCTCGTTGGATCTACTACCGATATCGGATTGCGTAATTTTATGAAGAAGATCCATGTTTCAAGATTAAAATTCTTCTATCGTATTCAGATTTGCATCAAGTCTAGGAAAGAGCTCCGTTGTCCATCATGGTTAATATTAGAACTGCTTCAACAACTGCCGATTCAGAAGGACGGGATAGACAGAACCCCATACAACTGCCTCCTGCTGATCACAATGTAGTTGGGCCATCAGATCCGCAAGGCCCTGTAACCAGAAAAGAATTTCAAATGCTAATGCAAGAACTGACACAGAATCGACAACAACTTACTCAGCAACTATGTGCCAATGCAGAATTAACCAATCAACTGAACCGTCAAAGATGAAGGAGATCTTACAGGGATCAGGCTTCTCATTCATCCAATGAAAGCTCAGCCTCTTCTGACTATGATCATAGATCCACGCGCCCACGACTAGATGGAAGTTATACTCAAGCCACTAGACATCGGCATACATTGAATATTGGGCAACGAAGAGTTGGCCTGTCAACCAACTATCAGATTGGACCCTCCTCTCGGGTAGGTACTGTTCCTTATCATATTATAGACGACCACACTACCACCGTTGCTACTAAATTGGGAATTGATTCCTGAAATTGGACAGATCGAACCATCGCCAACATGAATATACTCCATAACCTTATGTTCTAGAGAACTTAGAACCAAGGAGGCGAGATATTGACTGTCGAACGTGACCGGCTCATCGTCGCATTGTGGAACCCGACCACACCTTGGCTTAATAGGCCCAAAATGTATAGATGCCAAACATCCCGATGATGATCTGTTAGATGATTCGAGAGAGTTAATGCCTCACCAATAACGACTGGGGAATCTCCCAGAGTCATACTCCCTTTAGTGATGATATACTCTATGCTGAACCACCTCGGCGATTCAGGATGCCGACTTTACCCGGTTATGAAGGGAGCTCTAATCCTAATTAACATATCCTAAAGTATGAATAGTTAATGAATGCTGCACGAGCTGATGATGCGGTTAAGTGCCGAAGCTTCCCGATTTCCCAAAGGGGCATAGCAACTATGTGGTTTACTCGTTTACCACCTAGATCTATCTCCTGTTTTGATTAGTTGGCAACAAAGTTGGTTAAGCAATTACGCATGCACGTAACAATGTTGAAAATGTTAATACTTTGTCTAGTGTCACTCAATCTCCTAGAGAGACACTTAGACATTATTTGAAGAGATTTCATGCTGCATGCGCTGAGATTAGCGATCCCAATGATAACTCTATTATGATGGCACTGACTAAAGAGATTGATCCCGATTCTAAGATCAGCAACTGTTTGGCAGAAAAACCTCATGCGTCATTGGACCATTTCTATTCCAAGGCAGCCCAAGTCTTAAGAAGGGAGGATGTGTGACAGTCTAGGAAAAAAGATGACGTAGGGCCTAGTATGGAAGGGATTCAGAGCAATGTTGCTGTTAAACAAACCGAGGAGAGTTCTGGAAAAGTCAATTGAACATACAGAATAAACAAAATCAACAGAAAGGCAACGGAAATCAAAACAGGAAGCGAGATCAGAATCGTGAGCTACGACGTAGGGCTCCTATGTTTGATAATTATACTCCTTTGAATACGTTGATGGAAAATGTGTATTTACATACTTGCAATACTATTCAGTATAAGAAACCTGCTCTGAAACAATAATCAGAGAAATAGATCCATATTGGTAAGTTTTGTAGATTCCAAGAGAGTTATGGCCATAATACAAATGAGTGCCATCATTTGTAGGATATCATGGAGAAGTTGATACGCGAAAGAAAGTTGCAGCAGTTTGTGCGGGCACCAAAGCCAGAAGGTGTGTGTCCATTGAATCAGAACCGTATACCGAATCAGGCAAGACAGGAGGAACCCACTTGTACCGGCGGGAGGTTGGCGATCAATACTGTTAGTGGTGGTCCTCATCCAGCAGACCGAAGCTGGAAGGAAATAGAGTCGTATGCCAGCTCTATCAGGCATGCGAGCTTCGAGTGTTGTAGTAGTTTAGAAGACGGGGCTCCAGCCAAGCAATAGAGAATGATGACAGATGACATCGTATTTTGAGACAGAGATGCCAACAGGATCGAAGCCTCGACCATTGATCCACTTATCATATCAGCTCAAGTAGGTCCTACCTGGATGTAGAGGATCTTAGTAGCCAGTGGAAGTTCTATTAACATATTGTTTAAGAAAGCCTATGACTAGAGAAAATGGAGACTAAAGATTTGAAGCCTTGTCAGTCCCGTATTTATGGCTTCAAAGGGAGTGCAACCATACGCACTGGAGTGGTGGAACTGCTAGTGGAATTAGGAATTGGAGAATGCCGGAGAGTCTAGATATTACAGTTTGTTGTGCTGGATATAGACTCGCCATACAATACTTTCTTGGGCCGACCGGCCTTAGGTGAATTTAGGGCATACATTTCCTCTTGGTGTCTGACTTTAAATTTCCCTACCGATAATGGAGTTGGAGTTATTCAGAGAGACCAGGCTGCTGCGCAAGCCTGTTATGTTGCTGTGCTGCGAAAGGTGTAGCGAAAGGAAAAATATAAGGGCATAGAGGAATCTCTCTGCGTCCGCTTTGTTGAGAATCGACAACTGACGCTTGGGCCCAGGCCCGGGAACCACATCCAATTATCGAGGGATTTTGACTCGAGAGATAACAAAAGTGAAGGTGAAAGTAGGGACTGTTAAGTTACCCTGGCCGAGCTAACGTTCGATGTTTCGATCAACGATGATGACGACTCTAAAATGATAAAGATTGGATCTCAGCTAAGCCAACAAATGCAAGAGGAATTTGTTGAATTTCTCAGGGAAAACTTAGACGTGCTTGCTTGGACACATTCTGACATGTATGGAATCTCCCCGAACATCGCGAGCAAACATTGAATATTCACCTACGGCACGTCCCAGTCAAACAAAAATGGCGTGGTATGGATCCAGAGAGATCTTCCATCCTTAAAGAAGTGGTAGATAAGCTCAAATCGAACGGGCTTATTCGAGATGCATTATACCCAGAGTGGGGATCCAATCTTGTACTCGTCCGAAAGCCAATTAGGAAATGGAGAACATGTGCCGACTACTCAGACTTGAATAAAGCTTTCCCTAGAGATATTTTTCCACTTCCCCAAATCGATCAGCTCGTAGACTTAACGGCTGGACATGAACTCTTATCCTTCATGGATGCGTATTCTGGCTACAACCAAATACCCATGCACTTATCTGACCAGGACCAGCTTCGTAACTGATTTGTGAATTTACTACTACGAAGTTATAGCTTCTAGACTCATGAATGCTCGAGTAACTTATCAACGGTTAGTTAATCAAATGTTCGCTAACCAGATCGAAAATCCATGGAGGAATATGTGGATGACATGCTCATGAAGTAGCGATTCTCCACTGATTATATCAAAGACCTAGAGTCATAATTAATATCCTTCGAGAATATATAATAAAGCTCAACCCGTTGAAATGTCACTTTGGGGTCGCATCCAAAAAATTCATCAGGTTTATCGTCAATGATCGAGGGATCGAAGCTAATCCTGAGAAGATTTGGGCAATTAGAAATCTTGAAACTCCAAGAACTCTAAAGCAATCCAAAGCCTCATGGGATAGTAATCGCACTGAGTAGGTTCATCTCAAAATCCACTAAAAAATACATTCCCTTTTTCGATCTAATAAAAAAAGGGAAATAGAACTTTGAATGGACTATGGAGTGTGAGGATGCATTTCGAGCATTGATTCAACACCTTCCACACCACCTATTCTGTCAAAGCCCATTGATCATGAGACTTTATACATTTACTTACCGGTGTCAGAGAATGCTATTAGTGTTGCCCTAGTTTGGGAGGAAAATCAGATACAACGGCCAATATATTACATTAGCAAAAGACTGAATGGGGCAGAGAGAAATTATCTAAAGCTAGAAAAGTTGGCTTATTGTCTTGTTATTGCCTCGAGGAAGCTCTGTCCGTATTTTTAGGCTCATCCTATCACTATTTAAACCGACCAGCCATTACGACAAGTCCTTATGCGGCCTAAGACGTCTGGTAGGTTACTCAAGTGAAATATCGAGCTAAGTCAGTTTGACATTACTTACACCCCAAGATGAGCCATTTAAGGACAAGTCCTAGCTGATTTCACAGCTGAATTTACTGTCCTAGAAGAATTGCCCGAAGCCAGTGAATCTCCCAAGTATATCTGGAAGCTACATACTGATGGTGCATCAAATGACCATTGCTTAGTTGCATGGGTCGTACTTGAAACTCCTGAAGGTTGATCTATATGTTACACTTTAAAGTTTGATTTTCATGCTACCAACAACGAAGCCGAATATGAAGCCCTGCTTGTTGGATTGAGACTTGCCCGGGATTTAAAAATCATTGCTGTGGAGATTTATTGTGATTCACAATTGGTTGTGCACCAAGTTTAGGGGGAATACCACGCCAAGGACCGAAGGCTGGCCGCTTACCTTGCTCGGGTTTAGGAAGTATTAAATCAGTTCGATTATTATGCCATATAATGCATTCCTCGAGAGTGCAATCGGAAAGCCGATTCGCTAGCAAAGTTAGCCAGTACCAGTGAGGCACAACAAATGAGACTCGTTCCTATGGAGAAACTGTCTTCCTTATGCATCGACCAAATGGAGATAGACTGGGTATTTGAGTTTGGTCCTAATAAGGAGTCATGGATGACTCTGTTCAGAAATGATCTCGAGCGTGGGACCCTGCCAGAATGCAGGAGTGAAAAGAGGCAAATTCTTCGAAAAGCTTCGCGGTTTACTATTCAGAATGGAGTCATGTATAGAAGAGGATACTCTTTCCCTTTACTCCAGTATATCGCTTAAGATGATCAAACGAGTATTACATGATGTGCATGAAGGAGAATGTGGCGATCATATCGAAGGGCAAGCTCTTGCCAAGAAAGTGCTCCGATATGGATACTATTGGCCTAATGTACATCGCGATGCATCGGATTACGCCAAAAAATATGACAGATGTCAAAAGCATGCTCGGATTCCTAGAGCCACACCTACCAAAATAACTCAGATGATCAGTCCATAGCTGTTCGCAGTATGGCGCATCGACATTATTGGTTCTCTTCCTCTGGCTAAAGGTGGTGCGAAGTACACCATCATCATAGTTGATTACTTTACCTAGTGGGTGTAAGCTGACTCCTTGCTACAATCACAATGAAAAAAGTGATCAACTTTGTAGTACGCAACATTATCTATCGATTTGATCTTCGATATACCACTATCAGTGATAACGGAACCTAATTCGAAAGTCTTGAATTTAAGAATTTCTGTCAGCGATTCCACATCCATAAAAAATTCTCCCAGTTGTGCATCCTCAAGCGAATGGATAGGTTGAAGCTGTGAATAAAGTTATAAAATCTATTCTGAAGAAACGATTGGAAAAAGGTCGTGGGCAAGTGGGTTGATGAACTTTCTATGGCTCTATGGGCTTACTGAACAACCTACAAGTCCACGACCGACCATAATCCATTCTCATTCCTACGGCTCCGCAGCGTTATTACGGCCAAGATGAAGGTACCTTCTCATTGTGTGACCTATCATGATCCGAAAATGAAAGCCATATTGCTTGCTAAATCTTTGGATTTATTGGATGAGAAGCATGAAGAGGCTAATTTGAGGGCAGCCGTATACCGAAGTCGAGTCTCCCTATTAAACAATGCCACGGTCTAACCCCGGACGTTCGAACTTGGCGATCTCATCCTCCAAAGAATCTACCTAGTTCCTTCGCACATGAAACCAACATGGGAAGGGCCGTATGTCATCGAACAAAAGCTCGGAGATGGCAAATTCAAATTATCGACCTTTGATGGTCTTACTCTACCAAGAGCCTGGAACAGCGAAAGCCTTCATCGCTACTACACTTGACAGGCTTTAATTATTCAATTTACTTTTCTTTTGCAATTTTTTATGCAATTTGAAATTTGGATTTGTAATAAGGCCACTGACTATGCCATATTTTCATATTTCAACAATAAAATGCAATCTCTTCGAGCCAGAGCTTTGAATTTTTGAAATGCTTCATACAACTATCATACGCACAGAGAGTTAAATTCCACCCGATGGTGGGGTTTATTCAAATAGGGAGTAACTGTGATACGACTGGTTGCTCATTAAGTGAAACCCGAGCTTGGGGGCAAATCATCACACTGAAGCCAAAAAAAGGATTGATACATGACAATCCTCTAACTAACTCCAGATTCCCAGAGTGCGAACTGGAGTATAAAATTACAAATACTGTCTCGAAGAGGGTGGATCCGTCCACCCAACGACTTCACCCATATTCAGACCAAGTTGGACGAGGATGGACTCGTCTGTCTGACAACCTCGCTTGTTAACTCAGGGTAGATGTGAGTCGACCATCCACGATCCTGATAAATCCATCATTCCCAACGTGCGAACAAAATCCCAAAGCCTAAACAGATGTGATTAACCATCTGTCAAGGAACTCCAAATTCTTAGAGTACGAACTAGAGTATAAAAGTCAAATAAATTCAGACTCCCAGAGTGCGAACCAAAGTGTCAACATCAACCAACTTCAGATTCCCGGAGTGTAAAATGGAGTAAAACGTTGACTAACTTCAGATTCCCAGAGTGCGAACCAATATATCAACAACAATTAACTCTATGTTCCCAGGGCATGATTGGAGTATAAACATCAACTAACTCTAAATACCCAGAGAGTGGATTGGAGTTAGACACAAACCGTATGCGAATCGATTATCCGTAGGACAACTCTGAGTCCTTGGAGTGCGATCAGAGTATAAACATAAATCGGGTGTGACTGACCAACCACGAATCAATCTAAAGTTCCCATAGTATGTACGCAGTTATAAATATTAAACGGGCGTGACTGACTGCTCATGAAAATAACTTAAGTCCCCGGAGCATGGGCGTATCACTAAAACTTAAATGGGTGCAATCGATCGCCGACAAAAAAGTAAATCCCTAGAGTGTGGATGCGATCATCAATTGGTGAGCCAGTATGGTTCGATTACCCAAATTCGTCGTGTTTCAGCTTTGTTTCATAAAGATTTAGATCGGTGTGTTAAAGGCAAATAGCGATTGCTGACTGATCTTTCCAATATATCCCTGAATCTGGGGGTAGAATTTAAGTACCAGTCACTAGTTGAGACACTGTAATAACGGAATTCAACCTAACACTCGATCGTGACCCAAAGCAATGGCCTCAGGACTTAGTGATAAACCTGGGATGGGTTCGGAGACTAAAATTTCATAAGTACAATGAATTGAAGTTCAAACGCTAAAGCACTTAAACAAATGAACACAAATTGAGCTAGAGGCAAAAATGAAATTTTATTTCAATCATTCTTTGGAAGAAAAAGGTTAAGTACAAAACTATACCAAAAGTCCTGCTAGCAGGGGCCAAACCCACAACTATATACGACATACAAAAAGAAAGAAAGTTAGATTCCTATCTATCAACCAAAAATGAGCTGTAGAGACATGTCTACTCTTTCTTTTTTCTCGGCTTCTTCTTTAGCGTTGACCCGCTGAGCTGCAATTTGGCTTCCTTTTTGAGCCCTTGCCTTTTGGCGGTTGGTCTCCAGTCGGGAGCATTATATCAACTTCCTCCTTCGAACTCAAATGTATTAGAATGCTTCCTGAAGGCGGAGTCGGAGGGACAGGATCAACAGCAGGAGGCGGGAGAGGCACACTGGTGTCGATGACCGTACTACTGGGAGAAATCATTCGTAACGAGGCCGAACCAAGGCCTCCCATTCCACCTCCAAAGCTATTAGCCCAGGTTGCTGCTTCCATATCGACATTAATTTCGGCTATTATTTCTCTTCGTGAATTGTCTGAGCCTCACCGGGAGTGTTAATAGCTGCACCTAAGGAGATGGACGCAGGTGCGCTTCCACTCATGATAAACAGTAGGTCAACAAAGGGGTCACTGTGATGACCGAGAAGTTGCTCCATCATCTGTTCGTCGAAGGTAAGTGTGCTCCCTTTTACCCCATCCGTAGATGTAGTAGCCGCCATCGTGGTTGCTTCCATAATGATAGCCTCTTGCTCGTGATGCAACTCTTGGGTTGCAGGGGGCATGGCAGAAGTTACTCCAATCACTGTACAGAGACAAAGGGAAAACTGTTAATAATCAATTCAAGTAACACTTCTTATTTTGAGCAAGCACAGGAAATGTTCAGAGTATCTTCCTCAGTTTGACTTGTGGCTGGTGGAGCAGCTTTGGATACTTGTTCTTGGGCTGAAGACAACTGTGGTTGATTGGGATTGTATGCAAGGATAGACTGGGGATCAACCGTAGATGTAGTTTCAGGCTTGGTCGGCATGAGAGTTTCGGGACTTATGTCATGGTGCTCAACACCAGAACTTTCTCCAACCTCCATGTGTTGAGTGCCAAGTCTCTCCTTTTCATATGCAATCATGGTATCATGGAGAACTTTCCTTTCATCTTCACTCAACACCCGGTTCTCAAGCTCCAATTCATTAATCGATTCAGCCTGGTGTTCGGCCTTTTCATCTTCCACTAATCGGCCTCCAGCATTATATAGGCGCACTAGATAATTATCGAGCCAGGCTAGATTTCTGTGCTTCAGAACATTGACATTGTATGTGATTAGAAAGTCTTCAATATCGGTTTCTAGCCTGGTCTCCGCCATCTTAACTTCGTCCGTAACCCTGGCCTTAGCCTCCCAAACCTTATGCACTGCTGCATCCCTTTCACCCCAGAGTGCCACAGCTTGCTCGCATGCCTCCTCGGCTGCTTTATTCACATCATCCTTTTCTTTGATGATTTCGGAGAATTTGGCTTTAGGCTCGTTAAGTTCCTTCAATGCAGCATCCCTTTCAGATGTAACTATGGTATTCCAATGGCCCATCTCCTCAACCAATGCAAAATACGTTTGTCGCATCCTCTATATGGACTGATTGGCCTCATCAGCTTTCTTGGTAGCCTCTATTTCAGATTTACGGGAAGATTTGGCTTCATTGTTTAGCACTTGAATTATACGGTCCTTTTGGGCGAGGTCGGTTTCTAACTTCTCAATTGTTCTTTCTCTCTCAAAAGCCACCGCTGACGCTTTATCCACGGCTTTCATCCACTCCTTGTATTGGGTATAAATTTCATAGATGCAGTCATGCATCTTTTGTTCCGCCTCAGTTGGAATTTTCTTTAAGCGTGGAGGGAAGATAAAGCCGTCAAAACCAATGTTCGAAAAATATTTTCTCAACTGGGCGATTTTGATTACTCCTTCCCTAGTAGGCTCAGTGATGGCTTGTTCTGTGACAATGGGAATTTCGACCTCAGTTCTATGACATTGCGGATTGGGCCTGGGAGCTTAAGAAGATGGTTTTTTACGTGAAGGCTCTAAGGGTTGTCTGTCATGGCCCGAGGGTTGCGTTGGAGTTCGAGGACGTGGAGAGCATGATCGAGAGCGATATCTATATTCTCTCTCTATCCCTATCCCTCTCGTAACGTTCTTGGCTGGAATAACCGCGATCGTGGTCTCTATCAGACTCCCTCTGGCGGAACTCATAGTACGAACTAGATGGCTGACGTGCTGAGTGTAGGCTTCCTAATTCGGATTCTCGTCTAGTCATTGTATCTGCAAAGTAAAAGAAAAGCAGAATCAGTAATCTACAGAAATGAAAAACCTAAGATTGGAAATCGTAAAGTGTCGTGGAGTGTATGTGTATGTGCAATCCCCCGACCAACTGCTAATGCCGTCTACACTTGGGGGAAGAGACTCGCTTAAATCTAGAGTACTTTAAAGCCCTTCCAATCCGGTGTTGTGTTAGAGCGATCCATAGTCCGGAATTGGAATGTCGGCAAGCCCTTCAAAGGATTCTCTATTTCAGAGAGAGGAGCCTCCGTGATTCTAACATTGGAGACTGGCTAAGACAAAATCACAAATTTCCATCTCATGGACTTGTGACGCTTATATGCTGCTGCCTTGCCTTTCCTCCTTCCCTCTAAGTCATGAAAACTATCAGAAGGCCTGGCTACGGGTTTGTCGTTAGTAGGCATGTTCTCTTCCTCACCCTCCTCGGCAATTACGATCTTGGGCGCTCTACATTTAGCTCATCTCGCAAAGGCTGCCCTAAGCACTCCCTCCAGTCTTATGCTTTGATTTCTATCGATTAACCCGATAATCCTCAAATTTCTATCTAAGAGCACTGGGTCCATGTTTCTCATCTTACCTGACACTTCCTGAAGAATCCATACTATTTCTTTGAAACGGGAACCTTCGGGTCATGGAATTGCGGCTGTAAAGGAAAGAAGATATTAGATTGAGTGTCAGTTATGACTATCTTGTTAACTGCTAGTAAAGTTACAATAATCACGTCTAACTAACCACCGACTGGCAAACCTTGAGGGCCTTGAACATAGAACGACCCTGTTTTAAAGTAGTTAAGTCTGGTCCAGGGTCCTGTACCACTTGGCAGTTCCTGACTGCCTCTAGAAATGTGAACGATGGATTGTCTCCTCGACTCTTAACATTAAACAAATATCGGATTTCTTCTGGAGTCGGGGGTCGAAAAAGATGCTCCATGAATATAATAAATAGATATTTCAGCAGTGTGTATCCATTGGGATGTAATTCTGATGGGGTGAATCCAAAGAAAGCTAACACTTCTGGAATATACTGGTTGAGGAAGTGTTCTAGTTGTGCACGAGTGTCAATCATAGGTCGTGAATCCTTCTAGGGGAGCGTGTGGTTTGTCATTTGGTTTGGGGAGCAAAACGTCATCTAATGATAGACCGTGCCTTAAGCATATTCTCCCCTACATATCTATGGAGACGTTGGATAGCATAGAATCCTGTGGATTCGCAATAAAAATTGCTCCTGGTAGCTCATCCGGAGCTGGACCTATTACTTCGGCTGCAATAGTCGGCATTTCTATTATCGGAGAAGACAAACACTGAGTTTCCTGATATTGAGAACTTGTATATTCCATAACTAATCAACTCACCAAAAACCATCATTAGATGATAATAAGCATGTGTGTTCCTAATGTGAGATGCATGAATGTGTTGTGTAGTGCTACGTAATACTTAAGAAATTCTACAAAAATTTAAGGAATGTTCAAAAACCAAGACTTCGAAATTAAACTGGAGTGACCGTCATCCCTGACCCTCACAACCATGCCATCCAGACTTTAGAGACCAATCCGAGTTAAAATTCGTTAAGTTACAGTTCCATGACAAGTTTCGAAAGGCAATCAAATATGCAGCAAAACAGATAAGTCCAGTTATGCAGGGCAGAAGCTCGTCGGAATCAAATGTTCAAGTGTATAGAGATTTCGTATCCATCAAAGTTTGGACTTGGATCGATTACTTGAAACACCATTCGTATCAATCACCAAGAGTATAGTTCGCACCCATCAAAGGAAGCATGATTCGCATCGTTCATGGAACGGAACTTCGTATCAATCGCTAGGAAGTCATTTTGTATCTGTATGGAATCCCCTTTGCTTCTTAAGGATCAGTGGACCCTGAATTTCATATCGATTGCTTGGATTTATATAAAGCCATCATTAGTTGATTGATACGAAAGCCCTCCTTCTACCGATACGAAACACTTCATTCACTTGATGCAAAGTTCTATTGTACCCAGGACGATACGAATTACATCTCTTGATTCAAGATCGATATGATTGGCTATTTATGCATCTACACTTCATCTTCTCCAGTCAACTCAAGCAACACAGAAACCATCTCCTCCTTCCCCGACCATCTCTGGCCTCTTCTTCGCCAAACTCGGTCGTTAATATGAATGGAATGATGTTGGTTCTCGAGTCTTGTCATTTTCAAACATGAATTCATTGGCTAATTACCTAGATTAAGTTGTAGTTTCGGGGGGAGGTGGGTTAGAGAATTATAATGATTTGGGGACGAAGAAGTTATTTCTTCCCGAGTTTTCAATCGAATCGAAAGTAGATAAGAGAATGGACACAAGTGGTAAATTCGGCTAAGTCCAAAATCCTTTTATATGGGTTCATAGCCAAGAAAAAAATGACGCTTTATGCCCCGATTATTTAACCAAAAAGATCGTTACCTTCCTCGATATGAAGGCAAAGCTTCATATCCATCACATGATTATATCCGACCAGTTCGTATCCTCTGTATATCGATAGGAAAATTGAAGAGAGATTGTTGGTGAACCTTTTAACTCCATCAATGCAAAATGTCAGATTCATATCCATCTATTCAAACACCATGAAAACCTTGTATCCATCGATATGAAGCTTCATAAAGAAACCATCCAGGAGAGGATCGAGACGAAGAAAAACACTACAACAACGATCTAGCATTGTTACAATTTGAATTTCACGTTGATTTAGTAGAGATCAACCCGAAACTTAATAAAACTTGACAACAACCAATGAACGTGCAAATATGAACAAGAGTCATGCTAACATATGTGCATGTATGTCAAAATGATATTCAATTTTTAAAATTCATGGGAATTGAACGCTCACCTGGTGACAATTATAATAATGAATAACAGATTACTATCATGCAACACTCAGTTACAACAGTACATGGTACAACAATTGGCAGTCAAAAATTAATTTTTTATATTTCTAAAGATCAATTAAAAGTCACAGCTTTCGACGAGAAGACAACAACTCTTCAGACGAGTCAGATAAAACTGTTCAGGATGATGATTGCAACTTTTCAAAGCATGTCATGTTCTCACAAGACGTACTTTGGGGGGCAAATGTTATCCCACCTTTTGGAAAGGACGTAACACCAAGAAATTGACTAAGACCCAAAGACAGTTCATCCTGAAAAACGGTACACGCAGGTTTGCTACAGATATTGGTGAATTTTGCCTAAGTCCGGATTGTTCTACAATTAACATGACATGTCGAGCAGAGCAATGAAAGCTGACATTTAAAGTTTAAGCCAATCCGAGTTCATATGCTCAAGATATGATCGTTGCAAGCCAAGGAAGTCAATTCATCCGTATCCATCATTTCACTCCCTTCGCATCGCTTTCGTTTAAATCCATCCAAAACCATCCTCTTCATATCTATCCATCTTCGGATTGCTGCGCATCCATCATCTTCACGTTGTTCGTGATAAACCAACATCCAATTCGTATCCATCAAAACTGTAAAAGGATCGTTACTTCGTATCGGTTCGTTAATGTGCTACACTCATATCGTTCGGCCAGTGATCGATGCAAATAACACAAAATGGATCAATATGAATGGCATTTATGTTGATTGATGCAAAATGGATCGGCGACAATGGATACGAACAAGGCTAAATTAGATCGATACGAACAAGATGCACCCCTATGAAAGACTCAGTCTCCCGTCATGAAAAGTAGATCTATCCTAAAAGCAAGCGTCACTTCATCATGCGTCACATGTCGAAACATCGATACGAAAAAGATCGATGCGAATTCCGCAGCCTTCAGTAAATCGAAACTTGCATAGATCATAACTCATGATTAACAAGTCTAGATGCTACTAAATTTTCATAGGAGCTTCCGTACAACCAAAAGAATTCATGATCGATCGCGACTCAATTGGACAAAATATAGATCAATACGTAGTTCATTCATAGCGATCATAGATTGAGTGCAAACGGCATGGGATCGATCGTGTGGGCCCACTCGCATGATAGAAGAGGTCTTTCGAGATCTGAGCGAGATATTTGCACCCTACGCCTATAAATGGCAGCCCGGGACTTACAAAAAAGGGATTTTTTTGGCTTTTCTACATCCAGACTTTATCGAAATCACTGTTATACTCGAGTTTTACTGCTGTAATTCATTGTAACCAGCAAGCAAAAGTTAATAAAAATCAATCATTTCATAGTAGACGTAGGCCGTATGCCGAACCACTTTAAATTCATGTGTTTTTGTACGATTTTCTTGCTTATTATTTGTGTGTTTGTTAGATCTGCCTCATTTTCCATTTATTTTCTTCACTTTATCTCTTCAAACATATCCGAAGAGTTTTGTGCCCAATTTTGGTACAAATAGTTGTGAATCGATAGGAATCTATAAATTAATTTGTTATTGAGATTTTGAAAATATATTTTATTACGAAGAAATTAATTTTTTTAAAAAAGGGAAGTTTTATTTAATAAACTATGTAACTTTGAATTGGTAGAATTGAAATATATCGAAAAGTAATTTTTTTCTCAAATACTTAACTTTTATTTTAATAAATCCTAATATTTTAAAATCAGCTTTGAAAATTGATTTATTTGTCTAAAAATGAGTTATTGATGTTTATAAAAGGAGTTTTGATATTTTAGATAATTACTTGAACATCTTTTTAAAATAAATTATTATTATTTAAATACTTTATATATATATAGTTTTGCAATAAATAAATTTATTTATAAATCTTCCCATGGGTTGGAAATGGGGTTTAGTAAGTAGATGGGGTATATAAGAGAAATTCTCAACATGGAATTTGGGGAAAGGTAAGGAAAATTTTGAAAGTATTTAAATAAAAGTTAACTTCGAAAAATGAATTTGGATTCATAAAAGAAGTTAGAAATGGATATTTGGAATTATAAACAAGCGTTTTTACTCTGTAAATATTAAAGGAAATTAATTAAGGAACCTCGAAACTTATATAATTCGTTATAAACGAGTTAAGGAATTTACAATATAAATTGTGAAGAATTTTGAGAAATGGGAAATTAATGGAACTTTCCTAAGTGTTGAGAAGTAAGGGGTTTAGAAAAATATATTTTTAAATATTTTTCTACGTGTTGAAATAAGAGATGGTTTGAAATATCCTGATATGGATAAGTATTTAAGTTGTCTCAAATATTGAAAATTTAGAAGGGATTTGAATATAAATCTTGTAAAGATATTTTGAAAATAAATTTTGGAAATTTATAATATGGGCCTAGTGATTACTTGTGGATGTTATATTGATAGTTAAATAACCGACTACTATGGGTTTAACTTTTGGACATGAAATAGGTGGCAAAACGACCTCAGATTGAATTAAAATCTGTACGTACATAGAAGATAACTTCTGCTTTCAAACAAAAAATAATTAAGGAATTCCAACTGAAAATGAAAAGGTTACGCTGTCTCAAACATGGACTCAAGCCATGTTTGCAACAGTTTAGAAACAAAAATGTGCCTAGGCCTGAAAATCATCTTGGGTTCAACTTACAGTTCTGAAATAGGGGAACAAATGACCTCATATTGAGCTGAAAATAGGTATGCATATAGTAGAAAACTTTATCTTCAATTTGAAAATATACAGATGTTCGATATTCTTTTTTGTGATATGCATTTAGTTGTTGTGTTTTTTCTAGTAGATTCATTATCCACCTGTAGTTTTGTATTAAGCATTTATTGAATATGTCGATCAACTTGATAAAGGAAAAAAATTAGAGCATTAATCGACATATTTAATAGATGCCCAAGACAAGGTTATAGATGGTCGCTCCTAACCGAACCTATTCTCTACATTAGCAGACAGTATTACCCAGTAATACTCTTTGTTAATGTGGGTCTCGGGGTGGGGTGTCGCACCTTGGTATCAAATATTGGCCAATTTCATTGATCGTTTTGAAGAGGCCGGGATGGGATTTAATTATCCGAAAACCACTACGATCCAGTTTGAACATTACTAATGGTGATATCATGAAGATGGTGAAGATAATGATTCGGTTTGTCCAGACCCAGAACAACTTGTATGGACGAATGCTATCAGAACATCATCATTGGATGACATTGAGCATTCTAAGTGGAATTTTCTTGAAAGGTAAATGTAGCTTCATGCCTTATCAACGGGGAATGACTAAAATAGGGGAGATGCAGCAAGGCCATGTATGTCGCACCCAATTAGGGTATGTTATCACCTTTCTAGATACCCTCAGAAATATATTATAAATAATGGAGATGGTTGTGCATGGAAGAGTGAGCGCTCGATTAAAGGTGGGAATGCTTCGGGAGATAACATATTTGGTACTGTCATGGTTAGGGTTAGGTCGGTCTTTTGTTGATAGGGGATCCCGACGAGGTCCTCGGTACATTTTTCTAACGGTGTACTATGACAGGCGATACCCCAGTAGCCCAGTCATTGTATAGAATCCATTCCCCACTAAGAGCCTTTACGGTTTTGATTATAGAGCCTGGTATGCTAGAATTTTATTAATGCAACAATTTCGACTATTTAAATAAGTATTTGTACTTAGACACAATTATAATATCACTGGATTTTCTATAAATGTTTTAGTTATCATAAGGGAAAAACCACTCGTGTTTATGTGTGATGCGGTCTTATGAGATACCTTTTCTTTTCATAGGATTCTGATAACTTTAATAATTCAAATTGAGTGTGTTTTTCTTACGCTGGTTTTCTAGACTCACTCGGTTGTTATTTTAATATAATGCTTGGGTCAGACTGAGTACTATAGATTCAGGTTAGGATACTATGGAGCTCAAGAGACGAGCTGGACGACAAAGAGATATACCCATACTTGATTATATTCCGCTGTGTATGTAGACTTATAGTAAGCACTGGTGAGGACAAGTTATAATAACTGTCCAAAATTGATGTACTGATTGTTGTACTCTGATGATTGTAAATATATTTACAGTACAGATTCTTTTGTATAAAAATCCGTTGTTATATATTATATTTTGTTCCACTGCGATTGTAAGATTCTGCATTGTTGTTAGTGTTTCTTCTTCCATCTTTTCTTCTTCACCCCTAGCAATCGGTATTTCTAGAAGTTGAATATTCGGCATGTTATACAGCGAATGCATTAATGTCTATTTTCGAGGGTCGAAAATCCTAGGTCGCCACAGACACGTTCATAGAAATCAATCAATGTGAATAGAAATGCAATGTTAGACATTTGTGTATATAAATTTTTCAGGAACATGACAAACCGAAGGCACTCTCCTACCACATCCTACCGAGAGTTACTCCTAGAATTAGTAGAATGAAGTCCTTGCATCAAAGATCTTAAATGAAGAACTACTGCTACAATAATATGTTATGGTAAATTTCCCCCGAGGGTCAGTGACCAGTAGCCCTACATTCCATCTTCCCTAATTTTCATTATATCTTCACTTCGAATACGTAAATTGGTCCGAAGTGGTATTCGAACAGGAATCATCCAAATCCGACCTCGATTTCTCTAAACCAATCATCGATAAAAAGGGTCAAGTGAATAGGGAATCATTCTTTAATTGATTAAGTTCTTTCATTGAAATCACTTTTGGTTATATACATTTCTTAAAACATCCTTTCTAGTATATACAGAAATATTAAACCTCTCTTATAAAATCCCTTGATAATCTTCTGAACTTCTTTTTACTAGGAACCATTAGAAATCATTTCATTTTTATTGTGGAAAATATTGATCTGAGTAAACCAAATTCACCATCCCCTCTGTCAAGCTAGTTCGGATAGCTGGAGAGAGCAGGAAACTGGTTTTTCAAACTGAAACCTAGACACTACCTCTCTTATATCCATAAGGCGGTGAAGTTATTTGATTGACTCTAAATCTTTAATCACTCCAAAAGTTCTTAAAATCATCTATAAAACACTTCATACCCCATTTAAAAATATTTGTAAAATATTTGTAAAAGAATTGTTAAGTTTAAAACTATAATTCAAAAGTTATAGAAAAGCGTCGTGGAAAAGTGTTGAGGAAAGTGCCCTTTTAGCTATATTTATCAAAACGACTTTTTATTATTCGAAAGTTCAATTTTATTACTAAAATAACTTTAAAAATATTTTAAAACATTTATAAGATTTATCTCATATTTTTAAACAATTTAAAACATCATTTTCAGAAAAATCTGGTTTTGGATTATGAACTGCAAAATCGGGATTTTTCCAAAAATTGTTTTACTCATATTTCAAAATCCAGTTATTGGAATCTCAATTTTCTTTCTTCATTGGAAAACTATGGATATAATAGTTCGAAAAATTCTTATCTCGAAGAATTCCGAGCTATATTCTAGCTTATACACTTATTTGACTTTTATAGCGTGAAATCGCAAACTGCCGTTACGCTACGCGCTTATTTTTAACTAAATTTTTTACTTTTATTAAACTTCACCAAAGCTCTTTGAAATGTTTATAAAACATTTCAAGTGCATTTTAAATCATTTTTACAATTCCATATACGCCGTTTCATTAGTTCAAGGAAAGTGCTTTCCTTTGTGCTTATCGACGTGTATATTCGTGACTTGCACATATATTCAATATTCATATGAAAACCACCAAAATTGATGATCAAAGCATAATGAACATCCATTTGCAACATCATATCATTATCCAACATTATAGTATAATATTTTTAGGAGTTCCCACCTTGGGTTTATAAATAATTTACTTAAAAATTTGCTATAGCTCCGCTATTCGAGTTTTGAAGCACACTATTCTTCAGATTTTAGCTCCTAAATGCCTCGACCAAGTCTTGAGTAGGCTAGTGGGTGCATGGCCTAGGGTGTAGCAATGAGTGGTCTCAACTAGGTGGAGGAATGGTCCAATATATCAAGGTGTTAATTTCCCCGTCTTTCTAAACCTCACTACTCCTCTTATCGAAGAGCGTTTTAAAAAGACTGAATCTCCAACTGAGAATTCTAGGTTTCTGTGCCTTTAGTTCACATAGCTTTTCTTACTGCTCTGGCTTCCTTTAGCTTCTTTCTAAGTACATCGACTTTCTCTAAAGCTTCTCGTATCATATCAGTACTTACCGATCTTCGGTTTCGATCCAACATTCTGGTGACCTGCACAGACGACCGTATAGAGCTTCATACTGTGCCATGCCGATACTAGCATGAAAATGGTTGTTATAAGATTACTCTACTAAATGCAGATGATTTTCCCAGGAGACTCCAAAGTCTAGAATACAAGCCCTAAGAAGATCTTCCAATACGCGGTTAACTCTCTATGTCTGTCCATTAGTTTAGGGTGTCTTCCAATCTTGGATTGCTACAACTTTCCTTGGATCAACTAAAACTCCTTCTAATACTACATGCCCTAGGAATCTTATTTCTTTCACCCAGATATGGCACTTTTATAATTTGGCTTTGAGCACATTCCTTCTTAATATCTCCAATACAATATCTAGATGCCTCTTGTGTTCTTCTGTCTTTGAATATATAAGAATATCATCGATAAAGACTAACATGAATTTATTTAGCACATCTCTGAATAATCTATTCATAAGGTCAACAAAATAAGCGGGAGCATTAGTTTGCCCAAAAGGCATCACTAACCACTCATAGAAGAAATTTTAACCTCTAAATGTAGTTAAATGTATGCAGTCTTCTGCTATTCTAAGTTGATGGATACCCGAGCACCATGAAGTTGATCGAACAAGTCATTTATTCAAGGTAGAGGATACTTGTTCTTAATCGTTTGCTCGTTCAGGTCTCGATAGTCTACACAGAGCCTTAGGGAACCATCATACTTGGCAAAGAAGACTACAGCTGCTCCCTAATTTGAGCGACTTGGTCTTATCAATCTCTTTTCAACAAACCAAAGGCCAAAGCAGGGCTCGATGAAATAGAAAGTATCATGGTGCATCGTCCTTCCCAACAATTGAACTTGAATGCATCTTCTTGCTCTAGCATTTAAGTCGACCTATTACTATCGGTTTGTTTCCTCAATTCATCCATCTCTCTTAGAGGCATTCTTCTCTTTTAATGAACAACAGGTCTTGTATCAAGAATCAAATCGATATGAAACTCAATTTCTCAATGTGGGGGCAAACTTTTTACCTCTTCAAAAACATCTGGATACTTCTTAACAATCGGTAGGGTCTCTAAATTTTCTTAGGGTGAATCAAGGGCATACTAGAAACTATCCCTTAACAGACTGGGCTTGTTGCAAGATATTTCCATAATTTTTCCAAAGCTTTCCATAAAGATACCGTTCTTTTAACGCAATCAAGGACAACTTCATTTTTGGATAACCAATCCATACCGAGCAATACTTCAAATCCGATAAAATAAAGGACAAACATGTCACATGAAAAATAATAAGAAAGGTAGGTAACTTAGATCTTTTCAAAAATCACATAAAGGTTTGTTGTACCACCTATGGGATTTGACACACGGATAGAGGTATCTACTATTTTTGTGGTAAGCTTTAATTTTTCCACCAATTCTTTGGAAGTAAAACTGTGGGAAGCCCCAGTGTCAAATAATTCTTTTACCATATTGCCTTCAATACAAATAGTACCCTTCGAAACTCCTGTTTCCCTAGTCTTTTCCAAAGTTAACGGTTCTTCTTCCATGGCATAGGTCTCAGCTGACTGGACTATCTCCATAAATGGACAACCCATCATCATATGCCCTTATTGGTGGCAATTAGAACAAAGTGCCTTTTCTTGTTGCCTCTTCTCATTTTAATAATCTTCCATAGTATGTATTTTCTTTTGACAATTTCCATACCTGGTACCCTTTGAATTAGTTTTCTTCCTTCCTACTTGTTGCCGTTTTGCCTTTGGATTGAATTCCTTCACACTAGGGTTGTTGCTGCTATTGCTAATATTTAGTTTTGATGTTGGCTTCTCTGAAAGTGTGTAGGATCGCATAATATGAAATATAATTAAATCTAAATGTGGAAACAGATGATAATAGCAAAGTAAATGGAAATGAGTAAAATAAAACAAGTGCACCAAGAAATTTTATACTGGTTCGAACTTCCCGTTCTAGGTCCTGTCCCAGACTCCTTTTGGAATTTCAACTATAATAACCCTCACTTAACCCGGAGGAATAGGTACATACAGTCTAAGCCGCAGAACAGACACCCGAGCAACAAAATAGGATTTTCACCTCAGTAGTAGAAGAGGACTTCACTAATACAAAATAATACCTGACACTGTGTGTTTTTGATAACACTAATTTGTCTCTGATAGTACAAACCTCCTGTAATCAAATCCTCAAGTTTATGAAGTGTATGTAAAGATAAAAAGAGAAGGTAATGCTAAGAATCGAAGATTATGAAAGTTTATTTGTAGATTCAAAGCATTAAAAATGTTTGTTCGCTGTTTGAATGCAAATATTAAAGCACAAGAAGAATATTAGAGAGTTAGAATGAAAATCGGTGAATGTGAAGTGCTTGGGAACATGTATGTATAGTAGTTGAAGAGTTACTGCCATTGGTTAAGGGTTTTGATGAAAAGGAGCATCCATTTCCGTTCAGAGAAGGATTGCTTCCTTTCGTAGAAAAAGATGTCTTTTCAAAAATATGACAGTTGGTCTCAAGTCAGTCAACTGGTCGTTCTTGGTCAGTCGGCTGACTATGCAACAAGTTTTAAAAAATAAGCAATGCATATTGTATATATACACAGTCAGTCGACTGGGTGATTATAGCCAGTCGACTGGCTATGGTGTTTTTACACAGTATGCTCTGTTTTGATTAATTATGAGAAATATAAAGTGCGGACTACTTGAGGATAAATTTTAACAAATTTCTAAGACTCAACCATAAGTAATAGACAGTGAAAAACATAGGTTAAAAGTCTTGATATACCCATAGTCCTTTGATTCTCTTTTTTTCTAGATTAATCATGTTTTCTTTGTCATGAATAAAAACTAGTGATTCAACATTCTCTCCCTTTTTGGTTGATGACAAACCTGTATATAAAAGATCCTAGAGAACAAATATAAAAACTTCCCCTGAATATGTGACACTTCTTATGCCTGCATAAAAATGATTAGGACAATTCTTCTCCCCTTTTGTCATCGACAAACAGGAGATATAGCAAAATAGTTTCAATATAAAGCGTGGAAATAAATATCAAAGTGAGACTAATTAGTACAAGTCTCAAAGATAAATAATTAACAAACAAACATCCAAATGTTTTAAACGGACAATAAAGTTTCAAATAAGCAAATAGTTCATACCCACCCACCAAAAAACCTATTCATCAAGATCCCAATTATACTCTCCTTCCGTGAAGGCTCTTTTCCTGGTCTAGAAGTGCCTTGAGCACCACTGCCTGCTCCACCAGTGTCGCTACTAGTATGCTCCTCTGGTGTAGACCACGTAAATCGAGGTGTTGGACACTTTCCTTGGGCGATAGATGTGGCAGCAGTGGAAGAAGAACATGATAATGCATCCCATAAAGTAGAAAAGAAGCCTTTGATCTTATCAAGCTTCTTATCCATTTTCTTGAGCCTTGAATCCAAAATAAGTTGATTTCTGGAGAGAATTTCAATGGATTCATGGGTGCTGGAGGAAGTAGCTAAGCGAATATCGCCTTCTTCTTGTTGTGCTTCCGGTTCTCTAATTGTAGGACCTCCAGATTGTTGTTGTTGAGCTTGTTGATGCTTCCAATCTTCATATGCAATAATAGGTGGAGGTCTTATTGGTAGCTTCATAAGACCGATGGTCCTTATATTTATTATTCCGACCGTAGAGAATTCGGAATCTGGTTGACGAATACCAGCATCTAGAAGAAGTCTCATAATATATTCTCCAAAGTAGATAACATGCATATTCCCATGTGGGAAGGTGAGAAATTCATCTGTAATACGACGTAACCAATTTACGCGTATATTTCTCCATATGGCATAGAGAGCTTTGAAACTTTCCAGATATATTAATTCATATGAGCCGGTTCATGGGAGAATAGAACGCATGAGCGTTTTGTGCAAGATTCTTGCTTAGGCCGAAGAAGCTTTGAACGCAATTCAGCCATGTCGTCACTAATGAACACATGACTAATTCTATCTCTTTTTCTTGGATTGCATTTTGACATCATTTAAATCTGTACCTTTATTTGGAGATTGAAGGATATGTGCCATTCTATCCAGAGAAAAGAAAACTTGTTGACCATAGACCAAGCTCCATACACAATTATTTTTATCAGATGGTTGTTGGTGACCAAGATTAAGATTTGCACAGAAAAGTTTTACCATAAGATGATTAATGTTGTGGCGATTTGAATTGTAGTCGAGAAGTGACTCTAATCCACATCTCTGCATTAATTCTTGAAGAGAGTAAGCTCCAAAATTTAAATAAACCATGAATGACCCTTCAAAGATTCTAGAATTTTTCATCTTCTCCCATCATTCGATTGTAGCTGCATCATATAGCCAATGAGCAATATGAGTATCAACAAAAGATGAAGAAGCTTGTTTTGAGCATTTTGATCTTGGAGGAGCCGTTAATTTGATGGTATTGAGAATAAATTGAAAGAAAAATGGGGGCTAGGGTTTTGGAGGAAGTAAAAAATGAAGAAGGTAAAGTGAATAGATGGGTAAAAGGGGGTTAAAAAATGACAAGACAGTAGTTATTTTGTATAGCCAGTCGACTGATCGGGGTAGGTCAGTCGACTGGTTGCTAACCCGAGAGAATTTTTACCCTGCAATCAATTGACTGACCTATATGACTCAATCGACTGGTTGACAACCCAAGAGTTTTACCCCTGTAAACAGTCGACTGGTTATATATTTCAGTCGACTGGCTAAAGTCAAGAAATGCAGTTAAGCATAAAACAAAATTTTATTCAAGAATCATTAAAACAAACATATACATGAAATAAAAGTAAATATAGAACAATAAAACAAAAGAAAATTAATTTTTTTAGGAGTTTTAGGATAGCATTCATGTGGTTCAACCTTGGTGATCTCAACATGAGGACGCTAAGGAGACCAATAGTTTTGGCGTTCCAAGAGTTTGGAGATGTCGGAGATTTTTATGGAGTTTGCTCCCTTTGATTCCAGCCAGATGAACTTGGTTGAAGAGATGTTGAGGGTTCAACAACGTCATGCTTTGGAGATTTTCCATAGAATTTGAGGGCAGTTGATTCTATAAGGCTAAGACGTCTTGAATTCATCCGTTGTTCATAATACATTTCTTTTTATAAATTGATTTGCACCTTTTGATAATGATGGATGTCATCAATATTTTTTTTAATTTTTGGAGAAACAAACAGGGATCTTCGTGACTTCTTACTTTTTGGAGAATACCCACTGTGATATTGGGCTTGTACATTTCTAGGAGTAGGGGTTGGCAAAGATGGAGTGGAGCTATTGGAAGAATGATAGCTACTAGATGATGTTGGTGTAGCAAAAGATAATTTAGAGTTAGAGGAGCCGTAGGAATCGTGAGAGGCCATTGAAAGATATCGAGGAGCTTGAAGTTTAAAGTTTGAAAAAAAAAACGTAATTGTAAGGTTGATTGCAAAAATGAAAAGAATACAGATTTATAGAGGAGATTGAGCTTAGTTTGTGCGATCAAAAATAGCAATAAACTGATAATCGGAGAAAAAACCTATAGAGGGAATGGATGAGAAATGATTTAAACATTAATGGTTATGAGCTAATAAAGAATAAGACTCAGCAAGAAATAACATATAGAATAACTGGTAGAGCATGGAGTTAACAGTCATGAGACCAGAGTTCGAGCTCCAACAGCTACATTTTTGTGTGTTAAACGAAAATTTCCAGAATAATTAGAATCAGCTTCTAGTTGAAACAAGAAACATACATAGCTCAAATGGAAAGAAGCAATTATAATTCCACAACCAAGAAGTCTTGAGTTCAAGTCACTCTAGAGTCATAGAAAAAAATTTATTTTGACAAAAAATTAAATGAAAGTTTATATATATATTTCATCAAATTGTGTTATGAAAACTACAAAAACAAATAGAGTGTGTGTATATATATAAATTTATAAATCTTTAAAAGAGACGATTCTAAGTTCTCGTCTTAAATTGATGAAAGTATTTTCATTTAAAGGTTTTGTAAAAATATCTTCCAATTGTTTATCAAAGGAAACAAATTCTAGATTTATCAAATCCTTTTCAATATTATCACGAAGAAAATGAGGACGAACGTCAATGCGTTTTGTTCGTGAGTGATTGACAGGATTTTTAGATAAATTTATAGCTCTATAATTATCACAGTAAATAGTTAACTTAAATAAATTAAAACCAAAATCTTATTGTGTTTGTTGCATATAGTTAACTTGAGCACATGCCAGACCTACAGAAATATATTCTGCTTCACATGTCGATAATGAAACACGGTTTCGTTCCTTACTAAACCAAGGTAAAAGAGACCGTCCAATGAAGTGACAAGTCCCACTTGTACTTTTTCTATCTGTTCGGCTTTCTTCAAAATCAGAGTCACTATATGACACTAATTCAAAAGGACATTCCTTTGGATAGAATAGTCCAAAGTCCTTAGTTTTATTAAGATATCGTAGTATGCATTTCACTGCTCGTAAATGTGATTCTTTGGGATCTGCTTGAAATCGTACACACAAGCAAACACTCATCATTATGTCAGGTCTACTAGCTGTTAAATATAGTAACGACCCAATCATACTTCGACATAATTTTTGGTCAATACTTTTGCCACTTTCATCTTTATCAAGATGCATGGTTGTACTCATAGGAGTTGGTTTGGTAGAAGTATTTTCCACACCAAAGCATTTAATTAAATTGTTACAATATTTTTCTTGATTTATAAAATACCATTTTCTAATTGTTTTATTTGTAAGCCAAGAAAATAATTTAACTCACCCATATGTGACATTTCAAATTCTCTAGTCATTATTTTAGAAAAATCTTGACATAGTCTTTCATTTGTAGATCCAAAAATAATATCATCAACATATATTTGAACCATTAAAATATCCTGCTTATTTCTTTTAATAAAAAGAGTTTGACCAACCTTTCCAATTTCAAATCCAAAATCTATTAAATATCTTTTAAGATGATCGTACCAAGCACGGGATGCTTGTTTCAAACTGTATAAGGCCTTTTTAAGCTTATAGACATGGTCAGGAAATTGTTCCTGTATAAATAACGGAGGTTGTTCAACATAGAAATTTTATTTTTATAAAACCATTAAAAAAAGCACTTTTGACATCCATTTGATATAATTTAAAGCTATGAAAACATGCAAATGCTTGTAAGATTCGTGTTGCTTCTAGTCCAGCGACTGGAGTGAACGTTTCTTCATAGTCGATCCCTTCTTCTCGATTATATCCTTGAGCAACTAATCTAGTTTTATTTTTAATAATATTTCCTTGTTCATCTTCTTTATTTTTGAAGACCCATTTTGTACCAATAAATGATTGATCACTAGGCCGTGGAACTAAATCTCAAACGTTATTTCTTTCGAATTGGTTTAGCTCTTCTTGTATAGCGATTAACCAATTTTCATCGGTAGATGCTTCTTTAATATTTTTAAGTTCAATATGAGAAAGGAAAGCTACATGACCCATTTGGTTTAATTGACTTCTTGTTCTAACAGATGAATTGAGTTCTCCAATAACATTAACAGAAGGATGATCTCTTAATAATCTAGGTGGAGATCTTAATTCATTGTTATTGTGAACAATGTTTTCATTATTTTCAAGATTTGAAATTTCTGTATTTGTGATATTATCAGGGAATTCTTCATCATCTCTTATACTTGAGATTTTTTTAAAATTTTCATCGAAGGATACATGAAGTGTTTCTTCGATGATATTTGTTCTTTTGTTAAAAATTCGATAAGCTTTGCTTCGATCTGAATATCCTAAAAAGATTCCTTCATCAGATTTTAGATCGAATTTTCCAAGACGATCTTTTGTGTTTAAAACAAAACATTTTAAACCGAAAACCTTAAAATAAGAAATATTTGGTTTTCGTCCATTAAGAACTTCAGAAGGAGTATTCTTAGTTAGCGGTCGAATAGAAACACGATTCAAAACATAACAAGCTGTTGCAACTGCTTCTGCCCAGAAATGTTTTGGTAACGTACTTCCATTTAACAAAGTCCTTGCATATTCTTGTAAGGTTCTATTTTTATGTTCTATAACTCCATTTTGTTGTGGAGTACTAGGAAACGAAAAATTATGGAATATTCCCTTTTTCTTACAAAAATGTTCAAAGGCTTCGATTTCGAATTCACCTCCATGATCACTTCTTATGTTTTTGATTTTCAAATCTTTAAAATTTTGAATTCTTTTGACAAAAGTTTTGAAATTATCAAAGGTATCACTTTTATTTTTCATAAAAATATCCAAGTATATCTAGAAAAATATCAACAATTACAAACACGTATTTACTATAATTAATGGATTGTACTTGTGTTGGTCCAAATAAATCCATTTGTAGTAATTCAAGTGGTTATAAAGTTGAAATAACCTTTTTAGATTTAAAAGATGACTCAGTTAATTTTCCTAACTGACATGCATCACAAATATGATCAATTATAAAATTCATTTTTGGTAGACCTTCTACTAAGTCATTTTTAGAAAGCTTGTTTATAGCTTTGAAGTTAATATGACAGAATCGTTTGTGCCATAACCATGGATCATTTTCTTTGGCTATTAAACACATATCGAAATTATGATTTATCTTCATATTCAGAACATTGATATTTCTGTCTCTATTTCCTTCAAAGATGAGATTTTGATTTTGATCAAAAATACTACATTTGCTTTCAGAAATGATGATTTTGAATCCTTTGTCACACAATTGGCTGATACTAAGTAAATTATGTTTTAAATTTTTGACAAGTAAAATATTTGAAATAAGAGGTAAATTTGAAATACCATTATTGCTCACATCGCCTTTGCCGATGATAAAGCCTTTGGAGTTGTCTCCAAAAGTGACGGAGCCTCCTTCTGAGTAAGTAATATTTGATATCATATCTTTGTCTCCCGTTATATGTTTTGAGCAACCACTATCGAGTATCCATTTTCCTCTTTTCTTGAGTGGGACCTATAAAAAATATGAGATAACATTGGTACCCACCTTTTTCAATAGGGTCCTAAGAGTTAAATCTTAGGAAACCAAACCCAAGAGGGCTCAGTATCCCATTTAAAAATGTAATCTTTATTTTTATGAACAGTTTCTAAAAAGGTGTTTATATATTTCTTCCTAGTCAAATTGTTGTTTGTTTTAGGAACCTGACTTTTATGCTTTTTGGCTAAGAATTCCTTTTTGTCTGTACTGTAGTAGGATTAATATTTCTCCTAATTTTCTTTTTAGGTGAAGCTGTTATTTTCTTGACATATCCTAATCCTTTTATACTTGAAACAGATTGAGAGCTATTAATAATTTTAGATAAAGTTTCTCTTCCTTTATTAATGTTTGAATCATTTCTGGTGATGCTTTCTAACTTAGTTTTGATACAAGTATTATCCAATTCTATCAATTTTACCTTAGTTTTTAGTTCATGATTTTCAGAAACAAGAGCGTAATTCTTCTCTTTTTGAGTTTCAGTTTCTTGACTCAAAAGAGTGAGCTAAGAATTGATATTAGAGAATGATTCTTGTAATTTTTCAAGTTCTTCCTCTAGTATTTTCTTCTCATCTTTAAGCATATCTCTTTCGAATTCTGCTTTGTTCTGATGTTCATGAGTCTCCTTATATTTTCTCTTGAGATTTTTCAGAGTATCAACTAACTCTGAATTTATCTCTATCATATCATCAAAGGTAAAATCACTAACCTCGTTTTCAGTAGCCATGAAACAAACTTTTGCTTGCTCGTTTTCACTGTCACTACTGTTATCTGATGAAGAAGTATCTGAATCATCCCATGTTACGGAGAATGTTTTTTTTCTTATCTTTTCTGCCCTTGTTGAAGTATTTTTTCTTTAGTTCTGGACATTCTTTCTGAATATGACCTTTCTTATGGAAATTAATACATTCTAGAACTAAAGATGATGGTTTGTTCGGAAAGTTCCTTTTTCTACTATTTCTGTTGTTTTTTGGGAATTTCAAGAACATTTTGAAATTTTTGGCAATAAATGATAGATCTTCTTCATCTGAATCTTCGTCGTTTTCTTCTTCAGCATGGAAAGCTATGTTCTTTTTATCTTGTGCTTGTACTCATTTTGCTTGCAAATTCACTTTATAGGACATTAGATTTCCTATTAACTCTTCATGTTTTATGGTAGAGAGGTCATTAGCTTCTTCTATAACCAAGAATTTTCTTTCCCATTCATCCGTTAAAGAGTTTAGGATTTTTGATATAGTATCAAAATCAATGTACTTTTCTCCTAATCCTAATAGTGAATGATAGATATCCTGAAATTTAGAGTACATATCACTGATGGATTCATCTTGTTTCATTCTAAAGTTTTGAAACAGATTTTTGAGCATGGAGATTTTGCTATATTTGAATTTGTTAGTTCCTTCATGAGTGATTTTAAACGTTCTCCATATTTCATAAGCAGTTTGACACATGCTAACATGATTAAATTCATTTCTATCTAGTGCACAGAATAACATGTTTATAGCTTTAGCATTGGCGGTAGCATCTAATTTTTGTGTGTTTGACCAAGTGGAGTATTCTCCAATAGGAAGAATGTATTCATTTTGTGTAATATTCCACGATTCAAAGCTATATGATTGCACATAGATTCTCATACGAGTAGCCTAATAATTATAGTTCAAACCATTGAAAAATGGAGGTCGTGCAGTAGATTGACCTTCAATAAAACTAGTGTTAGTGACAGTGTTAGTGGTAGTGTTGGTGTTGTTTTCCGTATTAGCAAAATATCAGATAACCCTGTAATGGTTATAAGATGCCTTGCTCTGATACCAAATGAAAGTGTGTAGGATCGTGTAATATGGAATATAATTAAATATAAACGTGGAAACAAATGATAATAGCAAAGTAAATGGAAATAAGTAAAATATAACAAGCACGCCAGGAATTTTTATACTGGTTCGAACTTCCCGTTCTACGTCCTGTCCCAGACTCCTTTTGGAATTTCAACAACAATAACCCTCACATAGCCCGAAGGAACATGTATATACAGTCTAAGCCGTATAATAGACACCTGAGCAACAGAACAGGATTTTCGCCTCAGCAGCAGAAGAGGACTTCACTAGTACAAAATAATATCTAACACTGTCTGTTCTTGATAACACTGATTTGTTCTGATAGTACAAACCTCCTATAATCAAATCCTCAAGTATATGAAGTGTATGTGAAGATATGAAGAGAAGGTAATACTAAGAATCGAAGATTATGAAAGCTTATTTGTAGATTTAAAGTAGTAAAAACGTTTGTTCGCTATTTGAATGCAAATATTAAAGCACAAGAAGAATATTAGAGAGTTAGAATGAAAATCGGTGAATGTGAAGTGTTTGGGAACATGTATATATAGTAGTTGAAGAGTTACTGCCATTGGTGAAGGGTTCTGATGAAAAGAAGAATCCATTTCCATTTAGAGAAGGATTGCTTCCTTTTGCAGAAGAAGATGTCTTTTCAAAAATACGACAGTTGGTCTCAGGTCAGTCGACTGGTCGTTCTTGGTCAGTCGACTAACTATGCAACGAGTTTTAAAAAATAAGCAGTGCATATCGTATATGTACACAGTCAGTCGGCTGGGTGACTATAGCCAGTCGACTGGCTGTGGTGTTTTTACACAGTATGCTCTATTTGATTAATTATGAGAAATATGAAGTGTGGACTACTTGAGGATAGATTTTAACAAATTAATAAGACTCAACCATAATTAATAGACAGTGAAAAACATAGATTAAAAGTCTTAATATACCCATAGTCCTTTGATTGTCTCTTTTTGTCTATATTAATCGTGTATTCTCTTTTTCCTTCTAACTTGCTTTGTCATGAATCAAAACTAGTGATTCAACATTCTCCTTATCAAGAAATTCATATTGCAAACCCATATCTATTAGGTTCATGAATGATCCCTTTAGATGAGCAATCATTCTGTCATGAAACTCTTTTCTCATCCTAGCTACAAATATTTCATTCTTCTTAAGGGGAGTATCAATCAGTCCAAGCCCAAAGAGAGATAATTCATCAAAGTTTCTTAAGTATTCTTCTACCAACATTTCCCCTTGCTTTATATCCATGAAGCTTTTACAGGGAAGGGACTACCCAGCATGGGGTAGGTATCGTTCTCTAAAAACTTCCTTAAATCTTTCCCATGAAATATCATCCTCTGGTTCTTTGATGGTAATTGACTCCCACCAAGCCAAAGCCCTATCTTGCAATTGCCAAGATCCGAGGAAGTGCTTTTGTTCATCCTTTATGCCCAATTCGTTAAAGATTCTCTTATATGAGCGGAACTAAGCCTAAGCTTTATTTAAAGATTTTGTACCCCTGAAGGTTTCCCACCTAAGTTGGTAAATTTAGGCAGAAAGTTGCAAGGTCAACTTAAGGTTGTACAGGAACTATCATTTCTTCAACCCTTTTGTTTCCCTTTCCGCGTCCTTTTTTAGTACTCATTTCCTACCACTTGAATATAGTAAGGAAATATCTTTAGGATTATAGATGAGATTACCTTAGGGATGGCATAAACCTCGAATACACTTATTTGGATAAGATTTTCAAATGTACGTTCTCTCAGACTAAACTCATTCCAGGACATTGCTAACTCTATCTCTAATGAGTTAACCGCAACCAGGCATAGGTATTCGCTCAACTATAAGCTCTGATAGAAATGTGACGAACGAGAATTTTTGACCCTCGAAAATTGACATTAATACATCCTCGGCATTCACGCACCACAAATTCAAGTGCTTTAATGGAAAAAAGAAAAAAAGATAGAAGATAGAAAAAATAGAATCTCACATCACATTAAAAACACACATAATTTTACATATGGAAGATTACATACAATCACTTCAAGTGATCTATCAAAGTTAGAGCATGTACTAACCTAGCTAGGATAGTAATATTGGTCTATCCTTATAAGTGCTAGTAGATACGTAATATAGATACAACATACTGTAGATAACTTCTTCGGAATACCCAAAATGCTCCATGATCCATGCTCCATTCCAAAGTGCTCCAAGCTTTCCTAACTACTTGGCTGCCCGAGAAAAATTAGGGCACCTAGAGTTTAAGGGAAATGAAAATAAACTCCGAGTCAGTCATGAGACTGGTGTGAGAAACTCAAAATATAAGTTTTGAAAACAAAAGGGTATCTCATAAGACCACGATGCACATAAAGATGGAACGAGTTTTTACCTTATGATAATCAAAACATTTTACATCAAAATAATTGATATTATTTTCAATTACATATCTTTGAAAACATTTGCAAATAAACTTATTAATCTTAGCCGAAATTTTTGTCATTACTAAATTCCATCACAATAGGCTCTACAAATAAAACTTTTATAAGACTCGTACGGAGATGGATTCCATACAATGGCAAGGTGAGGGACTACTTTTCGTATAATATACCTTTAGAGGGATATACATAGGATCCAGATACTAAACTCCTATGCCAACATAGAACCAGCCTAACCCTTTAATGATTATATTCCTCTGTGTATGTAGACTGTATAGTCAACACGGGTGGGAACAAGTTATAGTAAGTGTCCAAATTGATGTATTGATTGTTGTACTCTAATGATTGTGAATATATTTATAGCTACAGATTCTTTTGTATAAAAATCTATTTTTTTATATTATATTTTGCTCTGTTGCGATTGTGAGATTTGGTATCGTTGTTAGCGTTTCTTCTTCTTTCTTTTCTTCTTCACCCCTAGCAATCAGAATTTATAGCAGTTGAATATTCAGCATGTTATACAACGAATGTATTGATGTCGATTTTCGAGGGTCGAAAATCCTAGGGCGCCACATATACATTCATAGAACTCAGTCAATGTGAATAGAAATGCAACGTCAGACATTCGTCCATATAAGTTGCTTAGGAACAGGACAAACCGAAGGCACTCTCCTACCACATCCTGTCGGGAGTTACTCCTAGGATTAGTAGCGAGAAGTCCTTGCATCAAAGATCTTAAATGAAGAACTACTGGCATAATAATATGATATGGGAAATTTCCCCCAAGGATCAGTGACAAGTAGCCCTACATTCCATCATCCCTAATTTTCTTCATGTCCTTACTTCGAGTACGTAAATTGGTCCAAAGTGGTCTCCGGACAGGAATTAGCCAAATCTGACCTCGGTTTCTCCGAACCAACCATCGATAAAAGAGGTAAAGTGAATGTGGAATCATTCTTCAATTATTTAAGTTCCTTTGATGAAATATCTATTGGAGATATACCTTTCTTAAAACATTCTTTCCGGTATATATAGAAATATTGAACCTCTCTTATAAAATCCCTTGATAATTTTCTGAACTTCTTTTTACTAGGAATCAAATATAAATCGTTTCATCTTTATTTAGGAAGATATTGATCCGAGTAAACCAAATTCACTATCCCTCAATCGGGCTCGTCCGGATAGCCAGGTAGAGCAGGAAACTGGTTTACCAAACTCTAGCCTAGACATTTCTCTCTAACACCCAAATGGTGGTGAAGTTATTTGATCGACTCTAAATCTTTAATCACTCCTAAAATTCTTCAAATCAATCTTAAAACAATTCATACTCCAATTAAAAAAATTTATAAATTATTTGTAAAAGAATTGTTAAGTTTAAAACTATAATTCAAAAGTTATAGAAAAGTGGTACGGGAAGTACCTTTTAGCTATAGTGATCAAAACGACTTTTTATTACTCAAAAACTCATTTTTATTGTTCACGTCACATTTAAAACATTTTAAAAAATTTATAAGATATATTACATATTTTTAAATAATTTAAAACATCATTTTGAAAAAAAATCCAATTTTGGATATCGAAATGCAAAATCGGGATTTTTTTCAAAACTTATTTTCTTATATTTCAAAATCCACTTATCAAAAACTCAATTTAATATTTCTTTTAAAACTTCACCAAAATACTTTTAAATGTTTATAAAACATTTAAAATAAATTTTAAACAATTTTTAAGAGGTTTCAATACTATATACACCATTTCATTAGTTCAATAAAAGTGATTTCCTTTGTGCTTATCGACATGTATATTCGTGACTTCCATATATATTCAATATTCATATGAAAACAAACAAATATGATGTTTAAATCATAATAAACATCCATTTGCAACATCATATCATCTCCAACATATAGTATAATAGTTTTAGGAGATCTCACCTTGGGTTTTTAAACGATTTAATAAAAAATTCACTATAGCTCCGCTATTCGAGTTCCGAAGCTCACTATTCTTCGGATTTTAGCTCCTAAATGCCTCAACCAAGTCTTGAGGAGGCTAGAGGGTGCATGGCCTAGGGCGTAGCAATGAGTGGGCTTGGCCTATCGTGGAGTGAAGTGGAGTTTGTGAAGAACAAAGAGAAATGAGGAGTTTTGGAATTGTTTTGAGGATTTTTATTATATAACAATATACTATAATTTTAGTTTCTTTTTGAAATAATTTTTTTTACATTATTTCCCTTAGGATGGAAGCCTTTAATGAGGAAGCAAAAGCTTGAACATATGAAGAAGAAAATGAATGGAAAAAGAGAAATGCGGGTATGATATTTATAGGAAAAAAAGAAGTGTGTAAAAGAAGACATGTAAACACCACTTTTTCCAAGATTTTCCAACACACCATTCCCTTTAAAATGCACCACCAAATCCTCGTCCCATGTGTACATCACTTCCATTATCTCATGTGCATATATGTTGACATATAAAGGCTTAAGTAGTAAGTTTGTTTAAAATATCTTATATATTTCATGTTATACTTTTATATTTATATATTTTGGTATATATATTTATGTGCATGTTACATATATGCATATGTACATGTATATATATATGAAACATACTCCTACAACGTTGCACAACTTCTACATGTAGCATCATTACAGACCTCGATTCCGTTGTTTGGAAATATTTTCTCTTTTAAATTTCTATGCATATTTTTGTAAACAATTTTTGAAAATAAATTTTCCTACCATTCTTAACTAATAAAAATGATTATATTTTATTTATAAAACCATATAATAATAATTTTTACAAAATTGTTGTTATATCGATAAGGCTAAACGATCATTTATTTAAAGTGATATATTTACGGGTAGTTACATGGGTCTAAGGTTCGATGGGCCTTTACTCAATCAAAAATTAGGCCCATATCGAGATGGGTTGTTACATACGGTATCCAAGCTCATCTTACCTAATCAATGGGATAGTTATACATGTGAGTGTGTACTTGTTATGTTTGAAAATATTTTTCAAACCCTATTATATATACAATTATTTGAACATACGCGAACAAACTAGGCAAATTCTTTATTAAAGCATAATACTGTATTAGGAAAGTATAACTAATAGTTTATAGTTGAAAATCGTTCCTCTAAGGCTAAGAACCCCTTTATCAAGAGAACACACTATCCGAGAGATGCATGAATGGTTCAACCAATACCTCAGGCATATATGACAAGTTCTCATTCCTAACTAGCTGCACTGTCGGCACCAGCTAACCATCTATTGAAGTAGCACCTTGCCTTATAGACTTCCCCAAAATGTGGAGATTTCTGAAATATGGAAGGAATGGTGTATATAGGAGCTAAAATTTTGATGGGGATGAAGGCTTGGATTAACAATTATGAGCGTATATTTTGGCAACTTGAATGGGATGATCAGATCAAGAGGAGAATGGCAGCATGCCGTCTTAACAGAGAGGCCTTAGATTAGTGGACAATAGTGGCCGAGGAGAATGATGAGAGAGGAATCACTTGGGCATAGTTCAAAAATTGTTTTGTGTCATGATTCATGACTAGGGCTAAGGTGAATTTGCAATTGGAAAGGTTTATACACATAGGGAGACTACACGTTGAAGGAATATTTAAGCCAGTTCATAGAACTAGCCAGATTTATAATGAGTTTGATTGGAATCCCTATGAAGAAGGCTATGAGGTTTGTAAAAAGCCTGAATTCTCCACCTAGAGAGCTACTTTTGACCTAAATACCGACTAGCGCCACTCTATGAAGTTAAAGCCTTGCTAAAGCCCTGCAAAAGTCTTGTTATAGCGCATAACGCTCTTTGACCACTGCATTTGTTCAATTTAGATCTATTAAATAATAGATCTACTTTAAGCTTTGATATTTTCGCTACACCCACTAAGTCGAGACGTTTTAGCAACCACTTTATCAACATTAATATAAAATGGTTTATTTGACAAGTTCTCTTTTAAATTAATTAATAAGGGTAAAGACCTAATTTTAAGGCATAACTGCCCAATATAAGTTAAAAATCTATTGTATTCACCAAATTGGACGAAAAAAATCATATTATTCTTCGGTTTTGTAATATAAGATTAAGCAATATTTCCTTTTTCCATAGAAATAATGCGAGAATGAGAATAAATTAACTTAAATATTTTGTTTTATATCTAATAAAGCCTTTCGCACATCCATTTTTTTCTGCTATATCCTAGTTTTGTCCCTGCTATAACTTTTTGCACCTCCTCCGTTATAGAGCAGTTAAGTGCTTTAACTGCATAGGCGCCACTGATGAGATGTTAGTTGAGATGGCTTTACTTCAGACTGTTGACTTCATGGAGAAAGAGAAAGAGAAGATGGGACTAGTAAAAATCAAGGTGGAGCTAAGAAGGCTGGATTTTAGATGAACAAGAAGTCTAAGGGGAAGATCAAGAAGGAGGGTATAACAGGTAAAAAAGCCAAAAGAAAGGACATGTTGCTAACGACCGTAAGGTAAGTTTTATGAGTAAGCAGTTCAAAGGGACGTGCTATTACTGCCATGAAGAGGGACACTGCAAGAATCGATGTCCAAGGCTTGCGATGGAGGGATAGAGTGGGCAAGCTTATGCCATTAAGGCTGTACCTATCTCGGGTATCCAATTGAGACCTTGGAAAAGCTGTAGTGGAAGGTACGACTATTATTTATGAGCATAATATTCATACCTTATTTGACTAGGGAGTGTCGCATAGATTCACATCTAGAAGCATAGCTAACTCCTTTAGTCAAAAAACCCTAGTTGTCAGCAACCTTGTAGTGGTATCAAATCTTATTCGGGATCGATGCATCTTTCTTTAATATGTAAATACCTAATTATGGACATATGTAACATCGATTTTACATGTAACACGTGTGTTCTTGGTTTTAAAGGGTATCGACATAACTTGGGAATGAAATTGATATCTTACTATGGGGCTATCTCAGAGTGGCTAAGGAGTTGTAAGGGGCGAGATATGGCTGTTCGTTGCGCATCTCGAAATTCAGTCGAGCTAGAATATTTATATTCTCTTATGATATCACAAGATGATCTCTTATCTATATCTGTAGTGTGAGATTTTCTCGACGTCTTTCAAGAAGTTTCAAGTCTCTTACCTCGTAGGGAGATTGAGTTTAGGATTAATTTTGAGAAAGATGCCGGACTTGTCGCTCCGCCTTCAAGGCACATGGCCTCCAAAGAAAGGCAAGAGTTGAATAAGCATATTTTGGATCTATTATAGAAAGGATTTATTCTTTGAAGCACTTCTCAATAGGGAGTGCCTATTGTCTTTTCCACTAAGGCAAATAGCTCTTTAAGGTTATGCGTGTGGCAAATAGCTCTTTAAGGTTATGCGTGACCATAGGGAACTCAACAAGTTGACTGAGGAAAATAAATATCCCTACTTCGAATATATGTCTTTTTTGGAACCAAAATCTTTTCCTAGTTGGACTTAGCCACCGGATTTCATCAATTAAGGATAGTTTAGGATAGCAAGAAAAAAAATACATTTTGTACTATGGATGGACTGTATGAATGGGAAGTGATGCCTTTAGAATTAATGTATGCACCTGTGAACTTTATAGATTTGATGAGTTGATTTTTAAGGGGAAGCTGAATAAATGTAGCGTAATGTTTATTGCTGATATCTTAGTATCCTTTAAAAAGTGATGGTGGGAATGAAAATCACTTAAGGGAGGTACTAGGGACTTTGAGAAAGCACCAAGTTATATCCAAATTCTCACAATGTCATTTTTAGAAGAAGAAGCTATCGACTAGCGCTAGAACTGACTATTCCTGATGGAACAAAGTCTTTTGCAATTTTCGCTTATGCATGTCATGTAGGATTAGGATCAACTCCAATGTAAGAAGAAGGGTGATAGCTTATGCCAACAGACAGTTAAAGGACTATGAGAAGAGATGCCCAACTAACGACTTAGAGTTAGTAGCCATCGTTTTTGCCTTAAAGATGTGGAGGCACTATCTTTTGGAAGAAAGTTTGAGTTGTTTACGAAACACAAATCACTCACATATCTATTTTTCAAAAGATTTAAATTTAATCAACAACGATGGATGGAGTTTATAGCATCGTATGACTTAGAGATATGGTATACCCTTAGAAAAGGGAATATTGTCCCGATGTACTTAGCTGAAGACATGCTACTCTTGGTGCTATATATAAGTGGAGGCAGTTGGATTTGCTCTTGAATTTCAATTTCTATCCATCAACACAACCCACTCTAGGCTATTTGGTAGCAATGGAAGTTAGGCCAACATTAGTAGACTGCATCGGGCATGAGCAGAAGATGGATGCAGTAATAGTAGATATTCTGGGTTAGCTATGCAGAGGAGAACACTTTCCCCATAGCGGTAGGTATGTAATTGATGAAGAAGGATGTTTGAGGAGGGATGGATGCCTTTCTGGTCCTATGGTTGATGATGTTTTAAAGGAAGTGCTAGCGGAGTGTCACTATTCTAGGATGATCATTCACCCTAGAGGAGGCAAGATGTATAGGATATAAAGTGAATTTTTCTATTGGCCAATAAAAAAGAAGAGGGTAACGAAATTTATCTCTTGGTTATTGATGTGCCAAGGGATAATAGTAGAACAAGGAATGCCCAGAGAGTTGTTATTTCCGTTGGAGGTGCCGATTTGGAAGTGGGAGCGTATGTCAATGGACTTTATAGATGGGTTGATTAGGAATCAAAGAGTAAATGAAGCAATTTGGCTTATAGTGGATTAGCTCACTAAAAGCACCCATTTTATTCCTTTTAGAAGCTATAGGACTACGGCATCTCTAAAACAAATTTATATTAAGGAGGTGGCATGACTGCACATAATCCTAGGTAACATTGTTAGTAATTGGGACCGCCTATTCACTAGCGTATTTTAGAAGAGTTTGCAGACAGCTTTAGGGACAACATTGAATCTAAACACTTCTTACCACCAACAAAATGATGGCTAGACTAAAAGGGTGAATATTATTTTGAAAGACTTATTGAGAGACTACATCATGGATTTTAGAGGATAGTAGGAGAATTCTTACCTCAGTAGAGTACGCTTACAATAATAATCATCAGACAACGACTGGCATGACACATTTTAAAGCGTTGTACATGAGGCTATGCAAATTGCCTAATTGTTGGTAGGAAATCACCAACAAAATTTTACTTGGACTATATTTCATTTGCAAGACCTTGAAAAAAGATAGAGATGATTAGGCATGGAATGAAGGCCGCACTAGATTGTTAGAAGTATTATGCTGACAAGCAAAGGAAGGAATTGGATTTTGGGGTAGGAGACATGTTGTTCATTAAGGTTACCCCCACTTAGTAAGGTTATGAGATTTGGTAAGTCAGGGAAGTCGGTCCCAAGATTTATTGGGCCTTTCCCAATCTCAGAGAGAATAAGGAAACTAGTGTGTTGCGTATCTTGGGGAGAATTGCAATTTGGTGAGTTAGGTAGGTTATGACGTTTTGCTTGTTTCGCACTTAAGGAGATGCCTTCATAAAGTGCCTTTGGTAAAGCCTTATTAGTTGGCTAAGATGGAGATGAAGCCTATAGCATCTCATGTTGCCTCACGTGTAGTGGTGCACAGGGCTAGGAAGCTCCATAATAAAAAAAATTAGGTTGGTTCGAGTACAATGGGGAGGTAATCCGGTGAAAAACACATGGGAAACTGAAAAGAAGATGAGGACTTCTCATCCTGAGCTTTTCACTGGCAAACTTTTTCTCTATGAAATTTAGTTTTTTGGTTGTATCGTGGTTGCTAGATTGGATAGTAGAGGATAGTTGCTACATTTTTTACTAACATTTTTGCACTTATATAGAATTTATTGCATATTTAGGATGCTTGCATACACACCTATATTTCATCATCTTGCATTCACGCTAGGACTAAGCTCGCCCATAGTGTGTTTGCATGTTAATCAAATTGCACTTTTGGTTGAGTAAATGATTGTCTAGATAACTTGGTTGTATAACACGGATGTTAAGTGGACATTACACTATCTATCCCTTAGGGATTTCAGGGATGAAATCCTTTTAAGGGAATGAGAATGTAACACCCCATAAAAATTAATAAGAAATTAATTAACTAATAATAAGGCTAAAAATGAAAAAAAATTAAATCTTGGAATTGGGCTACGGAAGTTATGTAGTTACATTTGTAATGATTTTTTGATCAATTTTCAAATATAAAATTTTGTAATCGGAGCTCAAACGGAAAAGTTAATATTGTTTGAAGTTTTCAAATTTAAAATAATTCAAAATGAATTTTAAATTCAAAATTAGAAATTTAGAAGTAAGTTAAATTTTATTAGAAACCTTAGGGTTTAAGTAAACGTTAAAATAAAATATAACGTTAAATATAAATATAGAACTAAATAACAATTAAACGGCTATATGTTCCCAACTATACTAGGACCGGTCGATCACCTTCATATGGCCAATAAACCAATAGCGATCGACCATCTAGGTAGGAGCAGTCGACTGATATAGTTGTGGAGGCAAGGGTTATTTTAGGCTAGGAATTGCCTAGGTTTTAATATTTTAAACCAACCTTAATCCAGCGGTCCTGGTGCATTCTAACCACTATAAATAAGAGCCTAGCCCTCTCATTTGATTTCACAAATTATTTGGAAACATAAGCGGAAGACTGTCAGTTTCTTCTATGATTTGGAAATATCTTGTGATTTTCAGGTACAGGAATTAAGGTATTCAATATCTAATTCTATTCTTTGCCAATACCTGAACTTCTGAATCTGATTCATATACAATTCAATTGTTGCATTTTTCAAAATGAAGAAATCTAAAAGGATAATAGAAGCAGGCGTAATCAAATCCAAAGACAAACTTGAGGATCATCTATGAGTAGAAATTTGAGTTTTTCTCATTTTTATTATTTGCATAGTATAAGTTGGATTTGATTTATGCCTTAGAGAATTTTGTTCATAAAAACACCAAGTTAAACCCCAAAATTCCCCAAAGCGGAATGTCATTTCTTATGTTATTGACTTAATTATTTTATATTTGGATAGAGATTTTGTTTAGTTATTGTAATTTGAATATTTTACATTCTATTTCATCTCTCGCTTTTCCCTTTGATGTGATTAAGGGTTCTAAAAAAGGAAAATTATTTTCGAAAATGGTGTGTCTGCCTATTTTCGTAATTTAAACACAAATTTCTTTTTTGTTATATATGTAAAGGTTGAATAAAGTGTAGAAAGGTTTGAATTGTAAATTCTACTGGTGCTAATTCTACTAGTTTAGTATAAAATAAGTTGGTAGTTAATTCTATTTTCTTATACAAGTCCACTTTTGGCTAAGGATATTAGCTAATTTGTATGTTATGGTATGGAGTTTGGTTTGCATGAATTGGAAGTTTTAACATTTAAACAATTAGTATATGACACAAATTCTTCATACACTTAAGAGTATTTAGTTACATATTTATAAATATATATATATATATATATATATATATTTGTGTGTGTGTGTTATAGCATATAAATAACGTATAATTAATAACGTATTAATCGCCTGGTATAAATAGGTTAGTAATTAGCATTAAACCCCTTAGGGAAGAAGTTGAGATAATCATGGATAGTACTTTATAATTAAAGGTGGAATAAGGAGATTTGCTTATAAGGCCTTAATCAAAATGTAGTGAGGTATATATGGTAGTATGTTAGGAGAGTGGAAATTATGACTAAGTTATTGGGATGAGAGATCAGTTAAAAACATACAAAAGTTTGTTCAGCTAATCTGACTACCAGTAATGTGACTTTGGGGAAGATGTGAGACATCACCTATAATAAGTACCCACGGAGGACACAAGGTTAGTCCTAATTTTGTAGGATAAGTCTGCCTAGTTAATCTGGCTACCAGTGCCTATGAATGGATAAATTAATGTGAGATGTCACAGTTTGGAATACAGGTCGTAATGCGTGAAACCTACTTCGGGGTCTGGGGTATTAAGTGGTTGTTGTATGGTCCACCTTTTCCCTACCTAGGAAATATTAAATGGTCAGGGTTATCATTTCGGTGTGGTAATTTGAAATCTAAGATTGGCTTCGCTTCGGGTTTGAGGTATTAAGTAGCTATTGTAGGGTCCGTCTCTCCCACAAAGAAGTATTAAGTAGTAGGATGAGATTCCATGCGATATTAGCTAGAGATTACTAAAAAGGGGTCCACCATGAGTTGTGTTTTAAATAACGGGGACCTGCCTTAAATGTAAGTATTCAATGTTCAGAGTCTATCTAATTCCTATTGAAAAAGGAATTAAGTGGCTTGGGTACGTCCTCTGGCATTGTTAGGACATGATCGACGGTAGATGCATGAGAATAGGAAGGGGCCTTTGGCATATAGTTGAAAGTGAGTTATAAAGTTGGATTAGAAGGTGTGAGTTATAGGATTAGATTAGAAGATCCTTTGGGCTTACAACTGGAGGCATTTCATGTAGAATTTAATTAGGGTACATAAGATATATTCTTATCTAAATTATGTTATCCAAATACTATTACGGAAAGGATCATGATTTGTATTCACCAGACATTATTGTTCCGACTTCCTCTTTATTACAACACAGGTAAGAGAAAATGATGCATATTTAGGATATGAAGGCGGAGGTGAAGTCTGTGCAGTTTTCTATCTACTTATATTATGTATGTGTATTTTGGTGTACCCATTGCAGACATGATGTTGTTTTATTTTGAGATATTGTACTTTGGATATTGTGATATTATGTTTTGTTATAAGATTTGAATTTTTATAAAATAGGTACCTTTTCTAGAATTATATTTTATCCTTTCCATTGTGAGATCCCGTACATAGATAGATAGTTCTGTGTGTTGTTCACTGTATCAATTTCACCAACCAACATCCTACTTTGAAATGGGTCTATGGTTCGATGGGCGTTAATAGATCAGAAATTATCCCCATTTCGAGGTAGATGTTACAATACCAAAATAATGGATTATCCTATTCATAAGTGAGCCTAAGTTGTTGGTTTGTTGACTAAGTAATACTATGAAGCCACAACTGAAAGAAACCTCTTGGTTCATTCCATAGAAATATCATGGTATATTGATATAACTTGACATACCCTACTCTTGACTGCCCCTAATGCATTATGTACTTTTGCAGGACCTATTATTTGGCTGCCACTATGGCCTTAAGTACTTTATGCTATCATTCGGCTTCCACTTCGGCCTTATGTCATTATACTATACTAAAATTCAGATCAAGCTTTCGGATGACATTGAGGCCCTATGCCTCATTGTTCCTAGTTGCCACTCAAGGTATTAGACCTATGCTTTTATATTTCATTTGACACTCTAGGTTATACACCTACTTCACTTATAGTTTCTAGACTACCATTCATGGTCTTACATCTTCCATTGTTCCCTTGGTTGTAGTTCTAGCCTAACACTAATTGCTTTCATAGTTCGGATGTTGCCTCTTGGAGCCTTACCCCCTTGCTTTTGGTTTCAGTTTCCACGCTAGGCCTTATACCTTCACTTTTGGTTTTGGTTGCCATTCTAGGCTTAATGCCTTCTCTTTCGTTTTCGATTGTCATACTAGGCCTTAACACTTCAATTTCAGTTTTGATTGCCATGTTTGGCCTTACTGCTTCGCTTTTGTTTCCTCAACTATCACCTCATGTCTTACATTGTCTACCTAACAATCATTATTGGGTTTTTTTTAGCTATTATTCAGCTAACATTTTATCTAACTACCTTTTGGTTAACTATATTACTCGCTATATTATATTCTATGTTCTTGTACTAGTTTCGACCCTCTTTGGGCTTATCATCAATTCTATCTTCGGATTTTATTAGCTTCATTTCATACACTTACCGATAGTTACTCTAGTCTCGATAACCACTATCCGTGGTCATGTCTATAAAGCTTGTCTTAGTTTACCTTTAGCGGCTTATGAAATTTGATCTTTAAATTTACAAAATCATCTCTTCTTCTTGTAACTCCATAATTAGCCACTCTCGCACCCTTTGTTTCGTCCTACGAATGCCTACGATTACGTATGATAACTTCAACATTAAGGCGATAGAGTTAGGGATGTGCCCTAGGAGAGATTATGAAATGTATTACATATATTTAAATCGATAACCAATGTCGTTCAAAAATAAAAAGTGTTTTCATTTCTATATTTTCTTGTTACATTGTAATATAATTAATTAAGTAATTAACTAATTGTATATCAGATAGAAATCCTTGGTGATATGTTATGTGATGGTAATTACAATATATTATAAGCAGAATAAATTTATCACATTAAAAATAGCATATTGTTTCAAATATTCCTAATCAAGGTGGGATATGGATACATCCACTGGGACTAGAGAATGCAACACTCTCCAAATGTTGGACAGTGTATTACTCATGGCCATCGAGGGGCACCAAGGGGATATGTACTGATAATTATCATATAATTATGGAATGACCCACTCGAGAGGTTTTGTTGGTTAATATAATAAAGGTCAAATAAGGAATCTTAAAGTGACATTGTTACATGGTTCCCCCATCTTGAGAATACTGTGTAACTTCAATATAAACACTCCACTTTGATTATAGTTAAATCATGGCATGGCATCCATTGAACAACTATAGGTGGGTCTGGGTTGAAGTGTAACACCTAGTAAATTAAATGATAATTACATAAAAAAATTAATTAAAAATTATTAAAGCAGAAAATTGAATTTTCACAAATGTTTGAATTTGGCTAAGAAACTTGCATCATTGTGTTTGTAGTTATTTTTGATCGATTTTCATATATATAAAGTTTTGTAACCGGAGTTTCAATGAAGAAATTATTAACATTTGAATATTTTGAATCAGAAACAATTATATATGTACTTAAGGAAATAAATATAATTAATAAATGTTAATAGATAATTAACATTTAAGAAAAATTAATGTCAATCGGATCAGTGAAATTGTATAAAATAATGATTGACTGGAAACAAATAAACGACTAACAAAACAACACAACCGATCGATCCCTTATTTTATCGATCGGCCGCTAGTGATCAACCGGTGTTTTAGGTCGTTGTGTATTAATCCTAGGATGAATGGCCGAAATTTAATATAAGATTCAATCTAACCTAATGACTGGCATTGATTTGAACACCTATAAATACAGGCCTAGCCCCTCACTTTTCTTCTCTTATTTTCTAAAGAATGACGAAACTCTACCATTTTCTTTTCTCTACAAATTCTAAACTTAGTATAAATTATAATATATACATATATGTACACACACACATACACAAGTGGGAATGAGGATAGCTCGAGTATAAATAAGAAAAGGAAAAAAAATCAAATATTTTGCTAAGTGATCGAGTCGCGTGGAGGAATGAAGTGTCACGGGTCGCCAATAACCCGACCTATCTATAAAAAAAATTCATGCGGATAGATCGCTAGCGACCCATCCCAAATGGATCGCTAGCGACCCATCACAGAAAAAACAAAAAAACAAAATATGAAAGTAATGATGATAAGGAATGTATACATACATTTGAAGGAAAAGAAGGAAGAAAGCTTCATCTATTCATCTCAAACCCAGCCGATTACACTTGTTCATCACTCCAAGGCATGTCAAAAAGCTACAAGTGGAAACGTAATATACTATGACAAGTAATAATAGTCAGAACCAAAGAAAGATGGCTGATGAAGTCGGGCTAACATATTTGTAAAGATTTAATACCATCACTTGGAAATCAACAAATGGATGTTGAAAACTATAGCTTTTAGAGCATGCCTTGTTTACAATGAAGATGTACTCGTAGGGGGGGGGCAAATATTATACAGGTTTTTAACCCAGCAGAAACAAATAGAAAACAGAGCAGCCTTGTAAGGACATGATGGTTCAGGTATTGACCAGAAAAGCCAAGGCAAGGAATTAACAAGGGCTAAGTTATATGACTAAAATAGCGACTAAGATCGATGGAGTCGAGAGATCAACATTCCTATAACCCTATCAGTAGCTGAACGTAAACAGTTAGTGAATTTCCATCAAAACATAAGAGAAACGATAAATGGATATGGGAACTTCTCCGAGTCCAGACTCCAAAAAAATTTAGAAGTGCATAGCTAATTAATGACTTATGCCTTTGCTCAGACTATCAAATGAGCCAGATGTGGAACACTATAAAGAAGAGGCAAGATTTGGTTCGCAATACGAACCAAGGACCATGGGTCGCCAAAGACCTATGGTTTTGGCACGTTTTGCTAGCCAAAGCCCCCTAGGTCACCTGCAACTTACTTGTGAGTAGATGATGGCATGCCGAACCCTGAAACTCTCCAACCTCTACAAACACCATGTCTTCTGCAACATAAAGAAGATCTTGTCCATACCGGTTGTAGAAGCTCTGTTGGAATTATTCTTCACTCTCCACCTCCCTCACAACAATCTCCAAAGAAATACACTGTGATTCTCCAGTGGATTCCTACTCTGGAGATCCAATCTTGCTAGAAAGCAATAAAAGTCTTGTAATCAAACGATTCTCGTAATAGCGATCAGTCTATAATAAAACTATAAAGTAGACATAGGCTTCGTTAGTAGCCGAACCACTACAAAAATTCTCTGTCTACTTTCTCTTACAATTCTTTCTTTATATCTGTGACCTGTGATATTTCTCTGTCAGGACAAGGCTGGCGCTTTCAAACTCTAACTAGGGCGTGGGTCCATTTTTTTGGTCAAAGTTTTGGTGCTTTCACTGAGAACTGCGACTCGGGATCCAGATCTAGCTATCTACTTTGGATCTGTTAGGTCTAGAAGTTAGATCGCTATTATTTGCTTGAAGAACTTGTTGTTTTGGAACCAATGGCTCCTGGGAGAAGAAGAAATAACTTTGGAAGATCCATGGAGGCAGTAATAGCTAGAGAAGGAGCTAGTCACCAACATGTCGAAGTAAATGATGCTAACTAAGGAAACCAGGCACCGGCATCCTCCAGTCAGCATGAAGTTGTCACCAGAGATGAGCTGAATAAGATGGCTGAGGAGATCAATTAGAAAATGAAAAAAAGTCAAAAGGCTCTGATGGAGAAGCTCAACGCTCTGTTGACCCCACAATCAAACCCCGCTCCAAGGGTTGTGCCTGAACTTTTGACTGCTATAGAACAAGAGAATTCCTCCATCTCCGGCTTGCACAGAAGGAATGGAAAGCAGCCATAAAAAAGAGAACAACTAGATGCGACGTGGAGGAGAACGAGAACACTCCGCGTGGAGCAAGGTAACCAATCTTGAATTTGAATGAAGGGGCCAAAACTCCACAGGAAGACGTAGCTTCAAATCTCTCTTATTTAGAAGATGGAGAGAAAGGTAATCAGATGGAAGAGAACGTCAATGCGTTCGATGATGCTCGAAATGTCTAAACTATCCCCGTTAGGCCAACTGCAAGCCAACGGGGTCCTATGGGAGTGGCTCTCCCAGAAACAGGAGAGCCTAGGTATCAACCCATGGGCCAAGACCACTTGCAGAATAAAATAATTTTTGCAGTGACTGATTGCCACCCCCAAGACTACTAGACACCAAAGGCATACATAATAGACACAATCAAGTGGCGGATGGACGAAATTAAAAGCCAAAATGATGTTTAATGGGGAAGGAAAACCCCTTTTACTGGCGAAATTTTGAATGTAAGATACTTAGACAAATTCACTCTACCAACTACCCTCCTATGATGGAACAAAGGACCCAAATCCCCATTTGTGCAACTACAGCTAGTATATGGATGGAGCCAATGCTCTAGAGGCCGTCCTCTTCCAATGTTTCCTTATTTCTCTAGAAGGAGTCGGATCTATGTGGTTCACTAGACTTCCCTCAGGATCTATCTCTACCTTTGACCAATTTGCAATGAAATTCCTTGACCAATTCTGGCTCCATACCGCTCAACCAAAAGACGTTATGTCCCTATCCAGGCTAGTTCAAGGGCGCAACAAGTCATTGAGATCATTCATGAGCAGGTTTAACATTGCGGTTACAGAATAGAGCAACCCCAATGAGGACGTGTTTTTTATGGTGTTAGTGTGTGCTACCCATCCGAAAATGGAATTCAAAAAATAGATCAAGGTGAAGCAACCTACCAACGGGAAAGACTTTAATCGCAAAGCAAACCAGTACTTGAGTTTGGAAAAAGAACGGGAGTTGGAAAAAAAGGCTGCTGGAGTATAACAAATGAACACCAAGCAGAATGGCACGACGGAAAACCAACACACACACGATCCTGGAAATAACCAGATAGTTGCAGGTAAGAGTGGGAACCAGAAGAGAAGAAATCATAATTCCAACAAGGGAAATAGTGGTGGCAACAACAAAAGATTTAGACTAGGAGACTATACCTCCCGAATGACACTCCGAACATTATTTATCTCATAACCAAAAAAACTAAAGAGTATAGGAAACCTCTTATAAAGGAGGCAACGGAACAACAAAAGCGCTTAGGGAAGTTTTGACGCTTCTAGGAGACACATGGGCACAATACAAACGAATGCCGCCACCTTAAGGACCTATCAAGGGGTTAATCCGAAACAATAAAATTCAAAAGTAGGTGAAGAAGCCACAAAAACCCAATCAATATATGGTCCCTCAACCTCCTGGAGAGCAAAGGAATCAAGCTAATACCAGCAAAGAAGGGTCGAAGTGAACTAACGAAAGGCTTATTTTCGGAACAATATCTGGGGACCACATCCCGTGCAAAGAAGTTAAGGGGAGATGGAGCGATATGCGAGTTCATTGAAACATGTTCCAAAGGAATCATGTTTAGCAGTAGATGATGAAACTCCAGCCAAGCAACAGAAGGTTTTGAGCGATGACATAGCATTCCGTAATCGGGGCACCGATGGGGTTGAAGCTCCAACTCTCAACCCAATGGTGATGACAGTAGAAATCGATCCTACTGTAGTCCAACAAGTGCTGCTTGATAGTGGCAGTTCATTTAACATACTTTTCAAATGAACTTTTTACCAAATGAAGATTGGCATGAAAAGCGCATCCACATGCCAGACTAAGGTTCAGGGGTTTACCGGTGAACCCAAACAACCGGTGGGAACAATCGACCTACCTGTGGAGCTTGGAGAGGGTGAGCGACGAGTCACCCTCATTCAGACTTTTGTGATAGTGGATGAAATGTCAGCATATAATGCATTCTTGGGACGGCCCCATTAGCCGACTTCAGGATTGCATTGGCCCAATGATGCCTTACAATGAAGTTCCCTACCGAGCATGGAATCATAATAGTGAAAGGAGACCAAAGCATTGCCGTGGAATGCAACATCATAGAGTTGTCCAAGTCAAGAAGAAAGGAAAAAGGAAAGGATGTGGGGAGGGCCCTCCACATCCGTGAGCACTTCGAATAGCAACTACAGAGCCGCCCTTGGCTTAGGGATCACAGCCGATTTGATAAGGCCTTGGACCCTAGGAAAAATAGCTCAAGGGAGGATCGGGCAGCACTGGCAGAGTTAACGCTGTCTGTCCCAGTCTGTATAGATGACCCAACACGGGTCCCGAAAATTAGGTCGCGCTTGGGATACAAGATGCGGTCCGAGTTAACTAAATTCCTCCATGCTAATTTAGACATGTTTTCTTCAATGCACTCTGATATGTGTGGGGTGTCACCTAAAATTGCCTAACACGTCCTCAATATTGATCCTAGATTTACACCAGTAAAGCAGAAAAGGCGCAACTTATGCTTCAAGTGGTCCAAGGCACCGAGGGAGGAAGTAAATAAACTGATGGCCAACGGATTCATCCGAGATTCCACTTACCCCGACTGGGTATCAAATCCAGTCCTCGTCAAGAAGTCTAATGGAAAATGGCGAACCTATATTGATTTCTCGGACCTCAACAATGCTTGTCCGATGGATAGCTTTCTGCTCCTGAGGATTGATCAACTGGTGGATGGAACAGCAGGACATGAGCTGCTGTCATTTATGGATGCGTACTCGGGCTATATTTTGATCCTGGTGCATGAACCAGACCAAGAGAACAATAGCTTCATCATCGATTTGGGACTATACTGCTATAAAGTAATGCCATTCGATTTAAATAATGCAGGGGCAACGTACCAAAAGCTAGTGAATGCTATGTTCAAACGCTAGATTGGGAAGACTATGGAGGTTTACATGGACGATATGTTAGTCGAATCCTAAGTAGCCGCTAACCATCTGGATAATCTCTCTTGAACGTTCGAAACTCTACAAATACGGAATGAAGCTCAAACTACTTAAATGTCACTTCGGAGTAGCCTTTAGGAAATTCTTGGGATTCATAGTGTTTGCGCCAAAATTGGCCACAAACCCCAAGGATTATGAAAGCACCAGTGTATGAATATAACTCAACAATATTCACACACAAATCACAAATCTCAGCAGCAAAACAGAAGTTATAAACAAGAACATGAGATTTATAGTGGTTCGGCTATCTCCGGCCTACGTCCACTTCAAAGGTTTTCTCTTTTTATTGATGTTCTTCGCTGATTACAATTGATTGCAGCGGATTACAATGGATTATAGCTCTAAAATTCAAGTACAATGATGGTGATGGAGTACAAAGCAGAGCCTGGTGGAATCTTGATGCTTCAGAGCCTTGATCTTGCCAAAGAGAAATCGATCCCTTTTTCTGAATGACCTGGGGCTCTATTTATAGGCGTAGGGGGCTGATATTTCTCCTAAAAGTCAGGTGGACCGCTTCTGGCACGTGAGGGGCCCACAAGGCCGAAACCTGGAGATCCGGGCCCACATTGGGATCGATTCGACCCTTGGTTTGAATCAATCAAGAAATTGTCCAATCGTGATGAAACTTGGCGTGGACATCCTTTGACATGTAGACGAACTCTTGTAAAAATTTCATGGGATTTGGATCAGTGGATTGAGAGTTATCATCGATTCGAAATGATGTTTCTCGGTATGCTGTTTTGCTCGAACCGGTCAATTCGAATCGAGTACTTCGAATCGATCTAAGGGCATGTAAGTGGGTTGACGTGGCGTGCCTTCTTCGAGTCGATCCACGTTTTTCGCCGAGTTGATTGGGTCGACTCCGGGTTCTTCGCCGTTCTCACTGGATGGCTTCGTGTGTTGGATTCAAAGGTCTGCTTCGAATCGATGGAATGGTACTCTTTCGAATCGATCCAAATGCGTCACCTCGGATCGATTCGAAGTCGCCTTTAACATGTTGGATTCGAAGACAGTATGGAGTCGAAGCCATGATGAGTTTGTGGTCGTGTGAAGATGGATTCGAAGCAAGGTTATCTGGGGCTTGCTTGATAGAGTCGAAGCAAAGGTTCAGTTCGTGGGTTCGAAGGTGAGTCACTGTGATGGTGTCGAGGCCGATGGAGTCGAAGCAGGATGGAGTCGAAGGAAGATGTTAGCTGATGGATTCGAACATCACTTCTTCTTATGGATTCGAACATGATGGGTTCGAATTAGATGGGTTCGAAATAGATGGATTCGAACTGAGCAATGTCCATCCTTCTTAACTCGATTCCATCATAACTTGAGCATATGAACTCGGATTGACTTGAAATTTGAGGTGCGGACTTCTATGATCTCTTTTGTCATGTCCTATCAATTGTGGCTCGATCTGGACTCGGACAAAATTTATCGATATCCATGGTTATCCTGTAATGCATAGTTGATTATTCAAGAACAATAATCATTGATTTTTATTAAATTCTGAGTATCTCAACTTTGCCAAAAGTTGGGATAACACTTTTCCCCCCAAAATATGCCTTTTTGTAATAGGTATGTTTTGAACGGTCTTAAATCAAGTGTAATAAATTCATGTTTCATCCATAGTTGTGGTGTTATCAATCAAGTTTATGGCTGTTCGAAGCCAAATCAGCATCCGTTCTTTCCGCAGATGTTGAGAGTGAAGTTTCGTAGTCTCTCCGGACTATTATTGGCTACTCTGAACCCTTACTAAGCCCATTCTAGACTTAGTGATTGAATAGAAAGATCCTATTACACTCTGGCGTTGCCTTCTATCCCCTGCACTCTGGTCCCAGTTAGGACGTATAGCGATGCCATGGTCGTTCTAGACCGATCATAGCCTCTTTGGGCTCTTGCTGGATCCCATCCTATCACACTCCGGTGAAGGGGAAACAGCGCTTAAGTGAGTTGATCCCGTCGCTCTCCGGCGAAGCAACTCACTTCTTACACTCCGGTTCAGTGTATCTGAACATTAAGCGATGTCTTGGTCGTTCGAGACCGATCATAGCCTCTCCGGGCTCTTGCTGGATCCCATCCTGTCACACTCCGGTGAAGGGGAAAAACGCTTAAATGAGTTGATCCTGTCGCTCTCTGGCGAAGCAACTCACTTCTTGCACTCCGGACCCCGCCTCTACGGGTAGGGTCATAAAGCGATCATGTTTATATTGAAATTTAATGTTCATCCTTTGACTCTCCGGTCAAAAGGTTTATTGCAAGAGATTCTAATTTATTTATTAAAATTCGAGTTCTAGATGTTCAATCTCAAACATCAGAAAAAAGCTAAACATTGCCTCTCCGGGCATATCGGTTTATCTCCATCTCAGAGCATGCCTAGGGATCTCTCCGGTTCCCGTACATGTGTAAGTGGAGTAAACGTTTATTCTGAAAACAGATCTAAATAAAATTATTTGACCAAAGTACAAACCCTGGACTTGGCCCTTGCCATCTTCGATCAGTTGATGACGAGTCGTGATCCCGATCCAGGATCGTTCCTGTTAGGTGGAGGCGGCAGTCGTTCAGGTCTTGCTGCCGTTGTCCGTTCTCTGACAAATTGTGGCAGTCTACCACCCCTAGCATGTTCTTCCACCTCATCCTTTAGGTGGCGGCACTCATCTGTGGTGTGCCCATCCAGCTCATGGAATAGGCAGTATTTTCCAGTCCTGCGTTCCCGCTCGGTGGGATCCCTTATAGGTGGCTTTCGATAGGGAAGTTGCCCCCTAGTTTCAGCGTAGATTCTTTCTAAGCCTGCAGTCAGATCGGTGTACTGCCTGAATCTTGGTTCTCGGAATTTCTTCCGTTTATCAGGGCCATCATATCTGTCATCCTGTTTCTTTTTTCCCTTGTCCGTTCCGGACTGTTCTCTGGAAGTTCCTACGCTTTGTGTGGTATTTATTTCACGACTCTCGACTCGTGATTCTTCTAATTGGATGAACTTTTCAGCTTTATGAAATAACTCTCCAAGATCTTATGGTGGATCTTTAGTTAGAGAATCTTTAAATTTGGTGCCTTCTGCGACTCCTGCCACCGCCGCCATTAAAATCATTGATGGATCCGGGCGATCTACAGAAGTCACTGTCACATTGAATCTTAGTAGAAAATCTTGTATGGACTCTCCGGTCCTCTGCTTGATCGAAGCTAAAGTCATCACACTCTTGGGTCGCGTCACATGGACCCTAAACTGTCTCATGAAGCAGTCAACAAGCTCGCTCCATGTTCCTATCGATCCAGTCTCCAGTTGTCTGAACCATAGTGCAGCTAAATCTGATAAATATAGAGGAAAGCATCGTGCCATCACTTCCTCGGATGCCCCCAGCACTTCCATGTGCCTGATATATCTAGTAATATGCATGGTCGGGTGTGACCTCCCGTCGTAAGGATCTAGTGTTGGTAATTTGAATTTTGGAGGGTTCCTTGCGTTTCGGATATTCGGAGTGAACGGACTCCTACTCACTTCTTCCAGCCCTCCGCTAGGCAATCCTCCTCTCATGATTCTTCGCATCAGGCCAATCATTTTCTCATCTCCGTCTAGGGGTTGGCCCCTTGTCAAGTTCCTATCCTGCCCCCCGAGCCTTGAAGGGAATTCTGGTACGTACTCTTCTGGTGGCTCGTTAGCGTAAGCATTGTTTCCGGCTTGTTGAGCTCCGTCTGTTGGTCTTCCAGTATCGGACCCTGAGGGTCTGCCCCCAAGGCCCTGTTGACCACCTTCAACTCCTACATTTTGGCCTTGAACCTGTCCTTCATTAGCTTCTGCAATCCTGATTCCTTGTCCCGCACTCGTAGCTGTTGTAGTTGGTCCAAGGTTTTGCATGTTTGTCGCCCTCATTTGCTCGAGGAAATTCTGCAGCATCTCCTGTTGACTCTTCATCATGCTTTCGCGCAATGAATTAGCCATAGCCTCCATCTCGTTTCTAGTGATGTAGACGGAAGCTTGTCCTTCTCTTGATCCTGAGGATGCTTCTTGGATTCCTCCTTGCTGGCTCCTATCAACTCTTTGTCTTGTTTGTCGAGTCATTGTTTCTGAATTGGAATTCTTTAAACTTTCGAATCTGAACTCCGAATCTGATGTAGCGGGTGCTAGTTCTTTCTCAGTGAAAGCACCAAAGTGTTTGCACCAAAATTGGCCACAAACCCCAAGGATTATGAAAGCACCAGTGTATGAATATAACTCAACAATATTCACACACAAATCACAAATCTAAGCAGCAAAACAGAAGTTATAAACAAGAACACGAGATTTATAGTGGTTCGGCTATCTCCGGCCTACGTCCACTTCAAAGGTTTTCTCTTTTTATTGATGTTCTTCGCTGATTGTAATTGATTACAGCGGATTACAATGGATTATAGCTCTGAAATTCAAGTACAATGATGGTGATGGAGTACAAAGCAGAGCCTTGTGGAATCTTGATGCTTCAGAGCCTTGATCTTGCCAAAGAGAAATCGATCCCTTTTTCTGAATGACCTGGGGCTCTATTTATAGGCGTAGGGGGCTGATATTTCTCCTAAAAGTCAGGTGGACCGCTTCTGGCACGTGAGGGGCCCACATGGCCGAAACCTGGAGATCCGGGCCCACATTAGGATCGATTCGACCCTTGGTTCGGATCGATCAAGAAATTGTCCAATCGTGATGAAACTTGGCGTGGACATCCTTTGACATGTAGACGAACTCCTGTAAAAATTTCATGGGATTTGGATCAGTGGATTGAGAGTTATCATCGATTCGAAATGATGTTTCTCGGTACGCTGTTTGGCTCGAACCGGTCAATTCGAATCGAGTACTTCGAATCGATCTAAGGGCGTGTAAGTGGGTTGACGTGGCGCGCCTTCTTCGAGTCGATCCACGTTTTTCCCGAGTTGATTGGGTCGACTCCGGGTTCTTCGCTGTGCTCACTGGATGGCTTCGTGTGTTGGATTCGAAGGTCTGCTTCGAATCGATGGAATGGTACTCGTTCGAATCGATCCAAATGCATCACCTCGGATCGATTCGAAGTCGCCTTTAACATGTTGGATTCGAAGACAGTATGGAGTCGAAGCCATGATGAGTTTGTGGTCGTGTGAAGATGGATTCGAAGCAAGGACATCTGGGGGCTCGCTTGATAGAGTCGAAGCAAAGGTTCAGTTCGTGGGTTCGAAGGTGAGTCACTGTGATGGTGTCGAGACCGATGGATTCGAAGCAGGATGGAGTCGAAGGAAGATGTTAGCTGATGGATTCGAACATCACTTCTTCTTATGGATTCGAACATGATGGGTTCGAACTGAGCAATGTCCATCCTTCTTAACTCGATTCCATCATAACTTGAGCATATGAACTCGGATTGACTTGAAGTTTGAGGTGCGGACTTCTATGATCTCTTTTGTCATGTCCTATCAATTGTGGCTCGATCTGGACTCGGACAAAATTCATCGATATCCATGGTTATCCTGTAATGCATAGTTGATTATTCAAGAACAATAATCATTGATTTTTAGTAAATTCTGAGCATCTCTACTTTGCCAAAAGTTGGGATAACACATAGTAAGTGCTTGGGGATTCCAAAGAAAATAACAGCATTACCGGCAATCCAAGCCCCTAAAAGTAAGTGAGAACTTCAAAGCTTGAATGGAAAGGTCACATCACTGAGTCGGTTCATCTCTAAAGCTATAGACAAGTGCATACCATTCTTCGCCGCACCAAAGAAAGGAAGGAAAAACTTAGAATGGAGTGAAGCTTGCCAGACGGCCTTCGTGGAACTGCTACGACACATGGAAGCTCCCCTGGTTTTATCAAAGCTGGTGGATGGAGAAGACATATTCATTTATTTAGCAGTTACCCTGCATGCACTGACATTGGCTCTCGTGTAGAAAGAAGCGAGAATCCAACAAACTGTGAACTACATTTGCAAACGAATCGCCGAATCTCAAACGAATTACCCAAAGCTTGAAAAGCTAGGTGTTTCCTTTTGATCGCATCCTAGAAATTACGACCGTACTTCCAGGCTCATTCGGTTAAAGTATTGACTGACCAACCCCTGAAGCAAGTTTTATACCAAGCTGATACTTTCAGATGATTACTCAAGTGAAATATAGAGTTGAGCCAATCCGAAATCACATAACATCTAAGGAAAGCAATCAATGAGCAAGCATTGGTCGACTTTATTATCAAATTTACCATAAGGGATGATGAGGAGGAAATTCTATCAGAAGCAGCCACGTAATGGAAGCTCTTTGTCAATAGTGCATCAAACAACCTCTGTTCGGGAGCTTGGGGTAGTGCTTGAAACCACCAAGGGGTGAGCCATTAGCTACGGTTTACGCTTCGAATTCCCATAACAAAGTAGAATATGAAGCTTTGATCGTTGGAATAAAGTTTGTGAAGGAACTCGGGATAAAATCTATTCACATATACAGGGACTCCCAACTGGTCATCTTTCAAGTGAAAGGGGAATACCAGGCGCGTGGGGAAAATCTCACCTCATACCTATCAAAATTACAAGATCTGTTAAGTGATATCGAGTATTACACCATAACTTACATCCCATGAGATCAAAACACCAAAAAAGACTATTTGGCTAAGCTGGTAAGTCTGCAGAAGCAAAGTCATTGGGATTGCTCCAGTTGAAACGCTAACCAACCCGAGCATAAAAGAAATGGACATGGACTGGATTCTAGAAACCACCGTCAAGCCTAATACACGTATACTAAAGGACAATCTACTTGCAAGAACCCTACCAACCAACCAAAATCAGTGGAATAAGCTCCTTCATAAGGCATCAAGGTTCATAATATAGGATGGGATACTCTATCGAAGGGGATTCTCGACCCCTCTTCTTCGGTGTGTGACCAATGATGAAACACGACAATTCCTTAAGGAAGTACATGAAGGCGAATGCGGAGACCACACCAGAGGGCACACGCTATCAAAGAAAGTCCTTCGATATGGATACTTTTGGCCAACAATAAATCACAATGCCGTAGATCACGCCAGATGATGCGATCGCTGTCAAAAATTCAGCAAAATTAAGTGATCTCCTTCAACAGAACTGCCATGAATGGTTAGCCCATGGCCATTTGCCATATGGGGGATCGATCTGATTAGTGTCCTTCCAATAGCTAAAGGAGGAGCCAAATATGATATAATTATCATATATTATTTAATTAAATAGGCCGAAGCGGAATCGTAGGCCACCATAACCACAAAGAAAGTTATTAACTTTGTTACTAAAAACAACATTTGCAGGTTTGCTGTGCTGCAAAAAATCATCACTGACAACGGAACCCAATTCGAGAGTGCCAAGTTCAAAGACTTCTGTAGGTCCTTCTGAATCAAGAAAAGCTTTCTCGTAATGGCTTATCCACAAGAAAATGGGAAAGTGGAAGCAATAAATAAGATCATCAAATCCACCATTAAAAATCGATTAACAAAGGCGAAAGGAAATTGGGTTGACGAACTTCCACTCGCACTATGGGCATACAGGACAACACACCAAGCGGCAACTGGCCGCACTCCGTTCGCATTAGCATTTGGTTCAGAAGCAATGATTCCTATTGAATTAGAGGTCTCCTCCAATGGCAGAACTTTAATCAAGTGCAAAATGAGAAACTCCTACTCAAATCGTAGATGTAATCGATGAAAGAAGAGAAGAAGCAGAGTTGAATACAGCCGCCCACCAAAAAAGGGTTGCACGGTACTTCAACTCCAATATTCATAGTCAGATCTTCAAGGTTGGAGATCTGGTGCTCAAGCGAGTTTACTCTATACTGGAAACCTTCAGACCAAACTGAGAAGGACCGTATGTCATTTATCAAAAGCTCAACTTTGTGACTTTCAAGATGACAACCGTCGGTGAGGGCGTAGTTCCCAGAGCCTGGAACAGCGAATCGCTCCACCGTAATTTCATTTAAAAAATTATTTTATGTATCTACTATTTTCTATTTTTCAAAAAATAAGCAATCGTGGAAATGCCAGTGGCATTGTAAATAGCAAAGAATCTCCCATGCTTTCCTTAATAAAGTTTGCTTCTTGAACCAACCAAATTGTGTTCATAATGACTACCCGTCGAGTCGATGGAAGCAAATCTACGCAAACCGTTGAGTCAACGGAACTCAATCCTTTTCTGTCAAAAAAATACTCACGTTGCCCAGAGATAGGCAGCATTGAGGAGAATGGAAAACTAACTTCCTTACATTGCCTGGAGATAGGGAACACCGAGGAACGTTGAAAACAAACTCCTCGCGTTACCCGAAGATAGGCAATGCCGAGCAGCATTAAAAACTAACTTCCTTGCATTGCCCGAAGATAGGCAATGTTGAGGAAAAGTGCATCTCATAAGCTGCGCACTCAAGAATAAACTCCTCATGCTTTATGGAGATAGACGACGCCGAGCAGCACCAAATTTAAACTCCTCATGTTGCACGGAGATAGGCAACACCGAGGAACACCAAGAACAAACTTCTCGCGTTGCCCAAAGATAGGCAACGCCGAGGAGCATAAAAAACAAACATCTCATGTTGCCTAGAGATAGGCAACGCCGAGAAGCATCCAAAGCTGCACACTACACAAGCGAGGCGCTAATCTCAAAATAACAGCCCCTTATGCATATAGTTAGGAATAATTGGTGCTAGAAGGACGCCACTCAATGATTGACCATACATACTTACGCGCAACTTACATACTTACTTGAGTGTTTCTAGAAACTGAGAGTGTATGCTAAGGTTGCAAAACTTTCGAAAAATTAAAAATCATGTCATGACATAGCCAGAATTTCAATAGAGATCATCTAAACCCCAAGCTATCAGCTACTTGAAAGTTTTTTGAAGTGAATAGCCCTATGAACTTAGGGACATACACCTGTACTAAGACAAAACCAAATAGATACAATAAGCACACAGGTTCTGTCACACCAAACAATAACAAATTCACTAGTCATATCCCAAAGTTTTATCAACTTCCAAATAAAAGTTTCTAAAACATAGAAATTTTTATGCGAGAGTAAATTTCCAAAACTTTGAAATTTTTTTGAGTTTTGTGAACTTCTAAAACCTAGAAGTTTCTAAACAAAAATCAATTCCAAATGAAAATTGTTAAATTAGAAGTTTTTCTATAGTACTGTGAATTTCTAAACAAAAATCCTCTGAGTGCTGTCAGTCTCTAAGTTCCATTAAAATTCTTTTACTTCGAATGAAGGACCTTGACTACAATCACAGAACTAGAAAAGTATGAAATGAAATGAGCACAAATACACGAAGCATGTACGAATAGATAGATAAAAGTAAAGTCAAATATCATTGTATTGCTTGTGACTTTCGGCACATAGGATCAAAATGTGGGGGGCCGTACCCACACAACAGCGGCCAACAAAGAAAAATATAGACTTCACAATCAGGACACAATGTGCAGACTCTGTACTTGAAAAAAACGACTCAAGAAAAACAAGTCATTCCTTTAGCATGCTGTTGGCCAAAATCAAGTCCATCCTCACAACAACCACTCTGCACTTCTAGCCACAGCTTCCCTTTCCTCCATAAGTTTGCAACTTCCGCTTCTTTTCGGGAGAGGTGTCGCTGCCAGTAATGTCAACATGCACTTCGGTGGCAATCTCCTCCTCATCCCCCAAATGTTTTTCAAAAGAGCTTCACTTTTATTTGCATTTTCATGACTTCCGAGAGCTCTTTGAAGTTTTGACTGCCTCCACTTTTTCCTTCTTGATGGAAACCAAATCATGTTGAGTCTTCTGTGGCTGCTCTGTCTGCGTCTCCTACTCCTTAGCTTTAGCGGCAGTTTTATCACCTTCCAAAGAGGCCGAAGGGTCATCCAAGCCATGGAGCGCCACAATTTTCTCAATCTTTGGTCATGGTTGTGAGCTAGATGTGGATGAGGGAACTGGAGCAGGAACAAATACAATCTCAAAGGATGTAAAGATGGCAGCACGTACAAGCGTCGAAGTAGCCGACGCAACAACGGGAAAAACGGATGGACCTATAAGATCAAAAAGGAAAGCTTTAAACTCCTCTTGCTCCTGTGGCTTATGATAAAGGCTCCCAAAGTCAGGAGAAGCATAGACATTACCTGCACCAGAGGAAGGATCACGAATGGTGACCTCAAACTCATCACATTCACCTTCTTTGGAGGATTCTACCACATAAGGAACCCATCGAGCCCTGAGCTCATTGGCTGGTTGTTGAGTTGCTTTGATGGTTGACCCCACTAGAGGAAGAAGGCCCAGTAAACAATCAACAGTAGACATTAGGGCAGCTTCAACGGCCTCCTTCTCTCGTTCAACCCAAAGGATCTCCTGGCCCTCAAGCAGCGCCTTCTTGGACTCGTCATTAAGATAAGCATCCCGGCACTCTTTATTTGTGTAAACATTGCCGCTCTCAGCAAAGCGAGACACAATCTCCTCCCAAACAAGGTCAAGAGTGCATGGATACTTCGAGTTGAGGTAGCTAAGACTCCCTTGATGCAACAGGGGTTCACGTAAAAGTTCAAAATTGTTGCGTCCAGTTTCTCCATTTTCCGATCAAAAGCATGTTGAAGGTCCAAATAATCTACCGTCACCGTAGCCTTCTCAGTATCAACAGCAGTTTTATTGGAAATGAGCTGTGTAACTTGAGCTTGCAACTTTGCGATGGTCTCGGCTTCATCAGAGATCATTTTGTTATATCCATTGAAAATTAGATCATGGTCGGCGATTGTCTTCCGTTAGGCTTCGATGATAGCATTGCAGGTGATCACTTCCTCTTTTACTTTTGCCTCCTCCACATGAGTCTTTTTAGTTTCGTCTCTCTTGACGATCTCGACCTTCTCATGCGCCTCCTTCGGCTCCTTCATCAGGCTGGCAGTTTTCTTATTGTCTCGGAGCCTAGTTTACTGCTCCTCCTCTAATAATTAATCTTGGCGTCCCGATCAGCCAACGCCCTTTCAAAATCATCTTTCTCAGTTTCAAAGGTGAGGATCTCTTGATAATTAATCTAATTTGTGTCCGTTAGCTGCTTGCAAAGCTTCTCCCATTTCTCGGCCTGCTCCAGATCATTTTGGGTAGGTTGGAGATGCGGCACGTAGGAATCCCTATGAACAGGGTGAAAGATCCACGTCAAACTTAACTCCCCTTAAAAACCAACCTGGAAGAGCCGCCTCAAGCTTAGGGGGACCCACAAAAAGAATGTAGGACAACCTCTAGTGGGGATGGGATGCACCAGGCGCAGCCGCAACAATGGAGGAAGATGGAATATGTGTTGAAGTCAGAATTAGGGCGGAAAAGATAGGAATCTCTAGGGCCATGGAAGTGTGTTCGAAGCCAGTATTGAAGGATGGGAGTGCTATTCGAACTTGGATTTCTTTGACGGCTCATCTCGTTCCTCATAGACCATCTCTTCTCAAGCCCACCTCGATGCGAATGAGCTTTATCTCTCTCCTCATGGTCGAGGGTCTCAGCCTCAAGTTCTTTTCTCCGCCTATACTTGTCTTCCATTTCTCGGACTTGGTGGTGGCTAAAGGAGAGCTTCGGGTACCGCTGTGAATCGGTATAGTCCTCGAAGTCGTCGTAAAAGCCTCGCCCTCTCGTCATACCTGAAATAACGTATGCATAAAAGATTTCAAAAATGCCACATGAGTTAGGCAAATACACGAGGGAATAAAAAAATAGAAACGAGTGCAATCCTAGTGCAATGTGCCATGTTTCTAATATAGCCCAAATCGTGAACACAAACCAGAACAAACAGCCATCGAAGGTGGGATCAGACTGACTTTGGTCGTTATAATCGGGACTAAGCTAACTGAGGGCGCGATATCGCCCGAGATGGGAGCAGTTGAATTGAGTTTAAAATCTCCTTTCATGAGTGCATCGAAATTAATAAAACATCGTTGAAATCTCCAAGTGCAGCTCTGACATTCTTATTCGGAGAGTCCAGGAAACTTTCAATCTCAGGGATTTTGCCTTCATCGCCTACATCGGGAAGAGATGGACTTGAGGGAATGGAGCTCATTCTTGGTATCTCACCGTAGGAATCTGAATCATCACCATTGGATTTTGACGAGAAGTAATCACTGACAGTGGTTTCATCGCTGCTACTTTCAAACTCTCCCTCTTCCTTTCCCGAATCAACTGTGGCCTTGCCTTCGTTATGTACAAACTCTTCTTTCGCCTCCTCCAGAATCGGCGGAATTCTGGCTGAATTGCTCAGACTAGCCGTAGCGGCTTCTTCATTCTCATGACCTTCATCGAGTGATCTTTTGGACGGGCCACATATCTCTCGACTTCCTTAGAACCATGGTACGAAGAAGAGGATCTTGTTTGAAACCTGGCTCGACCGAGAGAGGGAACTTCAGTCCGAGTGATGGATCTACCTAGAGATAACAGCCTTTACCAACGCAAGTTCTCATCGATCAGTAGAACTTTAACGCTTCTTTCCTTAAGACTGATAGCCTTTAATGTCTCACAAACATCATTAAGTGTCACATCTCTATTCAGCCTTGAGATAACTGCAAGAGACGTATAAATAGTTAAAGACTCCATCATGATGTTTTGGAGTTCGACAAGTGGAAAAAGCTTACCCCACATCGTCCATCGGTGATTGAACCCCTTGGGGAATCTAATGAAGAAGTACCGCATCTTAAACCGTGATAGATTGCTTCGCAACCGCAAGACGATCGTCCAGCTCCTCTGGGCTTCGATTATGATCAAAGAAGGATAGTCATCTCTCCTCTTGAACACCACGAAATACTACAACTCATCAAAACTTGGAACACGGTGGAACATCCACAAAAAGAGGAGATGCAAGCAAGTAAGGACGGTGTAAGCATTTGGATGAAGCTGGAATGGGGCTATTCCCAAATTCGAGAGAGTTTCACGCAGGAAATCAATAAATGAAAGCGTGGCTCCATTCAAGCACATGTATCTATGGAAAATGGTGTATCCCGGGGGAGGCATATAAGCAAACTCGTCATTTGTCGCGAGACACTCATCTTCCTCGAGAATCCCATATGCTGCATACATATATTATGAAGAGCCTTAGCAGAGACCACTAACGAGGCTCGTTCATGTGGATTGAGCAGAACTTGAAAGTTGGGAGGCGTGCGGTCCATAATGGGCCTGACTAGAACTAACTGATCGTACTGTGCTTGTATGGTTGATGCTGATTCTGCTTCGGAGAGCGTCGGGATTCACCCGCTTGATTTATGATGTGTAGAAGGTTGTTCATTCTAAATAACAGAACTCACATCCGAAAATAGTCGGATAACTCTATCCTAAATTCATAAGTTCCTCAATCACACTTGAATTCCGAATAAACGCTAACTTGTAATTGACACATCGGACTTCAAGTGAGAACTAAGGCAAGTGTGCAAGTGCATTGTGCTGTCTATATGGGATAGACTTGGTGTTCGATGCACTGCAAATGCTCTAACCTATGTAGATAGTTTTCTCACAGTGAAGAAAGGGAAGAACTTCCCGTGTCAGTTCGTTTTTCAGTTTTTTTTACTTTATGTACACTTACCAGTTATCGATCAATGACCAATAACGGATCCATCGTCTGAAGCGATGTAGAAAACTATTTCCATTGCAGGAACACCGAATGCGGAATTACCAAGCAAGTAGCATTAGCAAAACTGGAGACAAGTCAATTTTGGTCTAGTGGACAAAGATAGCAAAAAGCATCAAGCCATGGGCCAAAGCCCAGATTTCATTTCAAGAGACAACTCAAGACTCGGTGTATAATCTTCCTCTATTAAACCACAATCAGCTCGAACTTGTTGTAATCTATGTAGTAAGCGAAGGCCAAACATCAACCATTGTACTAACATAATAATTAACAACCCAACTAGGCAAACCCACCTTAAACTGAACTAAAGGCACAAGAAGAATCCTAAATTGAACCCAGCAAACTACGGAGTGGATCGTTTACAAGCTATCAACAGGTCAACTACAATCTAACAATGACCCAGGAATTGGATTCAAGCAATATAATGGATTGGCAGTGAATCAAAGAAGACAGAAGGTCAGTAGTGATGTAGGATTTGAATTCAAACAAGGCTATGAATCGAAAGTGAATGGATCGAATGAAGTAGGAAAGCAGGTCGAATTGATGCTAAAATTACTCGGGTCAAATCGCTGGACAGCTGGTCACATGAAGGAATGAAGAGTCTCGGGTCGAATGATGGGAATGAGGTCAGCTCGAATATAAATAAGAAAAGGAAAAAAATAAAATATTTTGCTAAGTAATCGGGTCACATGAAGGAATGAGGTGTCATGGGTCGCCAGCAACCCGACCTATCCTTAAAAAAATTCATGCAAATAGGTCGCAGCGACCCATCCCAAATTTAATGCTAGCGACCCATAACAAACAAAAAATCAAAAGATGAAAGTGATGATGATAAGGAATGTACACATACATTTGAAAGAAAAGAGGGAAGAAAGCTTCATCTATTCATCTCAAACCCTGCCGATTACAACCGTTCATCACTCCAAGGCATGCCGAAAAGCTACAACGGAAATGTAGTATACTATAACAAGTAATAATAGTCAAAACCATAGAATGATGGCTAATGAAGTCGGCCTAACATATTCGTAAAGCTCTAATACCATCACTTGGAAAGCAACAA